>JAZHYW010008299.1:0-67592 GCA_037355805.1 Ixodes ricinus
GTTCATCCTCTCAGCTGACAGTGCTGTGGAAGCTACACGCTCGCCGGACCAATCGGACTCCTCCCTTTCATCACCTGAGTCCCCGCCCTGTGCGCATGGGTATGCTGGCGACAGCGTGATCACGTGTCGGAAGATAGGCGTACAACTGTTCCAACGGGCACGTGGTTTCCACCGCGCTGTCAGCTTAGGGTAAAAGGTGTATGCATATGCTCCTTGCGCTTCCAAGCTGATAGTGCGGAGGAAGCTACGTCGCTAGTTGGACGAGTCTTACACCTACCTTTCGCCACGTGATCGCGCTTCAGCTCTCATACCCACGCGGAGAGAAGCGAGTGGTCGGGTGACGAAATGGAAGTGGATTGGTCCGGGAAGCGCGTTGCTTCCACCACACCTTCAGCTTAGAGGCTTCAACGGAAGTACGAGTGCTGCGCGCGAGGGATTGAAAAAGGTGATGCGGCTTCGCAAAGCGTATGCGCTCGTTAAGAGAGCCTGTTTGCTAAACGCGTCCCCTTGTGTACTTAGCTTAATTGGATAGCGTCTGATTTCTCGTCACTCGGGACGCGAGTGGGCGAGTCTCTCCCTATGCCTCTCCACGTGTCGAGTCCTCGGGGGAAAAACAGTTTCGTGTCCCATTAATGATTTAGAGGACCCCTAAGAGTTTCGACGCGTGTCTTAGTAAGAGCCAGAGAGGTGTCGCGATGGACCCGAAAAGAGAGAACTCTGAGTGTGTTCGGTCTTGATGAAAGGTCGGTATAGAGATTCTCTACGGTATCATCAAATTAATGGAAACCCTCCACGCGTGCGACTAATCAATTATTTTTTCTGTAGGAACGATATTATTTGGATGGATATGAACCATTGGAAAATGAGCTTTCTAGCCATGGCGTCACGGAGAATTGCAGAAACTCACCAAAAAAGGTTAGATCACTTGATGACGCTGGTACACCAGTGAGAACCAGTAAAATACTCGAACGTGTTCGCCCCTTCCGTGGCGAAACTATTACCGGCCAACTGGACCGCTTCTATTTTCTATTTTCTACTCGCTACATAAGCATTTTGACTTTCCCCATTCCCATGAGCCTGCCGACAGTGGAGCGGGCACCCGAGCGGTGATCCTGTCAATTAAGGCACACTCTAAGAAACCTGGAGCGTTTTCTTTCCTGCAAAGCACGTGAAAGAGCCAATCGCTGCAATCTGGGAGGAGGGCTCAGCGAATGACGATGCTGAGAATACGTTTTAGACGTAGAATTGCAGTCTGCATTGTGACACCAAGAATGACGTCTCACGGGGTTAGGTCTTGCTCGGTGTAACAGCGGAGGTACTTTTCTGTTTTCTTTTTTTTTTTTAGTTAAATCATGATAATTTAAGTCTCTTCTCTCCCAAGTCCTTTCCAAGAAACTGGAAACACCAGACTTCTCAGAGTGCGGTGTCGATACTTCGGGCTTCAGTGAGGGCAACGCGTGGTGCCGTATCAAGTCAGTAAATGTCTTTTTTGAGTGTGTGTGTTTGTGTTGCTGCTTGTTCGCCCCCACAAGAGCTTCAAGCCTCTTCTCGGACAGGTCCGGCCGTAGTGCTATGTCAAAATACTCGTTGTCACTTCAAGAAAAAAAAAAAAAGCTTGCGGGTTGTTTATGTTCCGCGCGAAGTGGTTCTTACAAGATGTGGTAGTCGATGGGAGAGGCGGTGATTTTGCCATTTGAAAATGAGTGAACATCTTGCTTCGTTAGAAGCCGGACTTTTTCCACTACGATCCTTAAAGCGGCACGGAAGTCATATTTAAAAAAAAAGCCGTTTTTGATCTTATATTTTTTATTAAATGTGTTAGTTCCCACATATACCAAGTCCGATATTACAAAACCACACATTCATATCAGGGCAATAAAAAAACATGTGGACTCTTTTTTCTCGCGGACTACTGTGTGAGGACCAATGAAAGCTTTACGTTACGCGCAGATTTCGAATGATTTTATTATACTAGTTCGTTCCGAAGAGAGTCTGATAGGTACACATTCGGGAAAGTCTCTTCTTTTTCTCCGCGGGCGAAGCCATCGCTTGCAACTCGCCGACAAGCGCCCTTCGTCGACCAGTTCACTCGGAAGAAAATTCTTCCCAAAAAGGGTGTGTCGCGATCTTTGAACACGCTTTTAACGAGGAAATAAGCTACGCACGTTTGCGATTTCGGGTTTGTTGGGATACTTAGAGCGTTTAGATTGAGTTGTCACCACAAAAGAACGATCTCAGAATCGACTTCAGTGCCCCTTTTAAAGTGAAAACGAGTATAACTATCATTGGTCATAGATGCAGAGCGCTTGAAAAACGCAGGTCTTGGCGAGTACAGTGCATCTTAAAATTGCTCTGCAGCCGATAAGATATGCTCTGTTATATAACCAATAGAAGCTCTGAATTTAACCAATCGCGAACCAGAAGGCGTGACAGGTTCAGTTCCCTCCGCGAGCTGCGCTTTGGGACTTCCTCTCGTGTAATTGTATTCAACTACTCCGCAAGATTCAACTTTGTTTCACATTTATGCGCGAGTATCCCCCAAAAAATCGTCGCTTCCCAGATGTAATTACATCACAGCAAGCGGAAGCTCTCGTGTAATCATCTGGAGCCAGTTGGCCTGACGTAGGAATGACGAGGACCGTCTGTTAATCCCAAGTTAGCCCTCCTCCCCCTCCCTTTCCTTCTTCTCCCCATTATTTGCCGTTTTGATTCTTGTTTTAATCTCCGTGTTTACGTACTACGTACAAGCGCTCTCATAGTCTCGAGTTATTCATGAAGCAGTCTCGTCAGCCCGACGTGCGCAAGATAAAGTGGCCCTTTGTGTAATTGCTCCAAGAATTAATCATCCGCCAGAGCGCGCAAGTTTTGATTCCCGCGTCTCCGCGCTGGGTGAAACGAACTTCTCCGAGTCCAATTTCGGCGGCAACATTCGTATTTAACAGAATGCACCGCGAGAGAAAGAAAACAACTAAAAACCAAAACGACGAGCAGCTGAAAACACGTTTGTTTTTGTTTGTTTATTTGTTTGCGTGACTGTAAAACACCCAGCCTCAATTTCTTTCTTCGTCAGTTTCGTATTTGTAGACGCTGGCTCGACTTGCCAATAGAAAGGACCACCAACCATGTTTTCTTTGTGTGTACGAAACCTCGGCTCGGCCCGATAAACATCTCTCGTCATCTATACTTTGCCCACACAGAGCGCCTTGATAAATGGGCGTCAGATGGCGTGACGGACGTTAATGCTTTTTACCTGTCTCGAACCACCACGACGAAGACAACTGTCGTCCCCTGGCGGAGATTGTTAAACGCCTCCTCTCTGAGCGAGTACTTTGTCTTTGTCAAGCCAAGCGGCAGACCGGCCGATTTTTTTTTTCCCTGACAGAATTTGAATTATAAATTCAAATCTGAGAACAACGGGCTTCGTTGTGTCTCGTAAAGCTGTGGCGGATCGGCAAGCCTGGGCTCTGTGGGTAAAAGGAACCAAGTTGTCTTGAGTATAGCAGAGGGGAACTTGTAGCAGAGGTTCCCGTTCGACCAGTTTCGTCTTTTGCGAACCTTTTGCGCAAAGCTTGAGAAACGTTCCACTGAAGTTGAACTATTTGGCGCATGCGCGGAAATTGACAATGAACAGACACGTCCCAGTGGAGAAAGGGTGCAATATTTATGTGGTGTTT
Organism: Ixodes ricinus; assembly: GCA_037355805.1. Taxonomy (NCBI): domain Eukaryota; kingdom Metazoa; phylum Arthropoda; class Arachnida; order Ixodida; family Ixodidae; genus Ixodes; species Ixodes ricinus. The sequence goes on from JAZHYW010008299.1 coordinate 3,675, forward strand.
TTCTCAGATTTAGTAAACTAACTAATCGATAAAATGTCTATGTGTTTGCAGTAAAGTGTAGAGTGGAGCTAGTTGGTATGTTGGCATTATATTAAAAACAGCGCACAAGCACTGAGGAAGAGAAGAGAATAGAGCTTAGGGCGCTCTGTGTTTGTTTTTTCATCGCTTGTGTGCTGTTTTTATATAAAGTTTACGTGTTTGCTTTCATGACGTGTGCAGTATTAAAGAATGCAGAGTCTAAATGGTTGATCCCCAAATATATACAAGGATTGTTTTGTACAAGTTGGAAAACACTGTCCAGAAGTAGAATTTCGTTGAGTTCTGCTAAAAGGTTGAAAGTTCGCCGACCTCGTCGAACCTCGAGGATTGGTGTCAAACCTCAGGTTTGACAAAAGCTCGCAACATTGCTACTTTAGAGTTCACGTTTCTTTACGCACCAAAATATCAGTACCTGCGCGTTCATTTTGTCATTTTCTTTTTGGAAGATTATTAATGCGTGGAAGGGTCGACCTGCGTTAAAACAATTACGAGTATTTACGACGAGTTAAGTACTGATCTGGAAAGTAGAGCAAATTGCACGTCATATGATCGCAATCTCGGAACATAGGAATGAGCAGTTTCTCCTTGACCTATTTATTATCGGTGAGTTGATCCAAATTGCCGGTGACAGGTTGTTTTATAACGAAACTTCTTGTATACCTAGATTTTGTCATCCGCAGACCGGCGTAACAAGTGCAGCACATTTTCGCACCGCCACCACATGCTCCGTCGGTGCTTGGCAGCATTGAAAAATACTTCTCCTGTCTTGAAATACGCAAGAACAATACAACTGCAAGAGATCTGTGGAGATAAACATGAATGACAAGTTGATGATTTTGTTTATTCGTACACTTTCGCCGCGTTTGTTTGCATACAGAGTTGCATTGACGCTTATGTTGGCGATGAATGCGTTTCGTAGGATGACGCTCAATGTTGATCTTGGCGTGACAGGAATCATAATGACCTCTGCGAAGCTTCGAAGATTTGAAAGGACCGAAATAGCGATTGCGATGTACTGAAAACCGATCGGCCAATCGCCTTGGGAGGTTTTGGTCGTCTGCATGTTAGAATCCGTTCGTGTCTTGCCAGCACGCAGAGGGCAAATTGGCGCTATACTTTTCCGAAATCCGAGGAACTTTACTCCGAGTTAGTGACAGGTTCGTGAATTACAGAGCGTTAATTTTATTGATTCTACGGTCGGCAGCAACGCGATGGATTGGTCGTTACGAGCAAGTAGTGAAAGAAGAATGACTCTCAATTTTATCTTGGCTTGGTGCACAACGATATCCACAAGAGCAAAGTCACAGTCTTCGAAAAGCTTTTTCTTCCGGGCTGCGCGCGCGCGCAGCCTCCAAACTCAAGTTTCCGGAAGTGGATCACGTCATCTTGCACTGGGAGTCCCCAAGGGAGTACCGTTTGAAGTTTAATGTTCGCACAAAATATTGTATGTACAAGGTTGAAAGAAGAAGTGAGAGCCAAGAAAGCGTTTAAAGGTTCCTGTCAAGAAATAATACAAATTTAATACGATACCGATCGGAAGCAGATGCAAAAAATATAATTACTTGATACCCTGCCTTCTCGCCTTCCAATTAGGCCATCGAGCCCTCCTTTTCGAAATAAATTGTTTTGTTATCATCATGATTACTCGTATATATCTCAAACTACATAGTAGCGTTAGCTAGTGACTGTATTAGGCTTTTAAGGAATGAAGAAGAGGTAGTAGCTTGATACTAGTAGAGGTTGTTCCAAAACATAAGGTCTGTGAAAATTAAAGTCGGCTCACTATACTGTTTACGTTTTTAGTAATAAAAAGTGATCGAATTGTGACTCTTCAGAGAGAGGAAAATGACAACCGGTCACTGTCATCCGACTTATTTTGCTATTAATAATTTTGTAGGTATTATGAAGGTTAGGTTTCATAAGTGATGAGGCCGAAGACGCTTAGTATGCTCAGCAATCAGCACTGCCCTGACTCAGGGTTACAGTGTACTCGGGGTCAACATTCTGTGGCATTTTAGAAGTAGTAAAGAGTGCGCTCGTACATCATTCATCGGTGCACAAGTTGTGTGAGCACACGGGATCTCATAGTTTTGACTTCATTGCGACATAAACTTGCCCACAAATAAAGCGATGCATTCACGTTGCATGCCTTGCGCCTGCACCCAGTGATCGGCACCGAACGCTCCGCAACACTGACGTGACATCGGATGACAAGTGTTGCCAACCCTCTCAAATAGCTTCGGTTTCATCGTAGACGCCTGAAACCTAACTTTGAGCCTTGATATTTACAAAACTGACACACAATATTGCAGGGGGAAAAAAGCACATTGTAATTCAGTGACACTGACTGAGCAGAAAACAGTTCTAATGGCAAATTTTAAAATATTGATCAGAGTTACTCTCTAAGGTCTGAGTGACTATAGAAAGGCAAGCTGCCTTTGTGTGACCTTACAGTCACACAAGAAGTGAAGAATTCATGTAGAAAAGAAAACATAAAAAGGAAATTTAGCTTATGACTGATTGAAGGTCAGTAATGGCTGGTCATGGAGCACGCGCGCCTATTCTCCCCCTCTCGTAAAGCTGGTTTTTGCGCACGCGCATTACTTTCTCTTTAATCTGGCGATCGTGCGGTTGTTATGTAATTCAAGATTGATTAGAATCGTTTACAAACAGCTTACGCGCAGTTCTGATCGTGGATAACCGCCAAGCGTCTAAAGCCGATGTTTCGGGACGCTGGTCGCTTTTTCACCTGCGGGCCCGCACACGAAGTTATGACGTTGCGTGCGTTCTGGCGTAACGTCTACAGTGGTGGACTTGACCGCACTTTCCGAGGGGCGAGTGTGCTCGGGATCTCCGGACTGCCACGTGCCAAAGAGCGCTCGTGTATTGGTTGACTCTATACTGCGAAATGACTTATACCGAACGCATTTCTATTCATGAGGTTAGTTTTACAGAATTACCATTTTGTTATTGTATCGTCACTTTTATATCTCAGAGCAGTCAGACCTGTACATTTTGCTTTCATTATAAAAGGCAATATACATAAAATTTATATATTTTCGGTCACAAATCGATTGCTGTTTTCATCAAGATAACGATTAGGGAAGTTACTAAATCAAAGATAAATTTATTCTAACCAAAAAGGGACGAAAACAAGTAAAAGAGAAAGTACCCCACAAGCGACAAAAGTTTAGCTGCAATTGCTTTCAGCTTTAGACGCTGCGTGTGTTGCAACAAGCAGTATAAACACAGAAGCTCTTACTTTCGAAGGATTTCTTTAATTACTTTTGTTTTCTAGTAACTAACGGTGAATTCCGCTCGCAGATTTCGAGCTTGCCAAGGTCTCCTTTTGGAGCGCGCATCTTCATCTAACATATCTGGCTCAAGTTGGTCATCTTTCGCTCGCAGATTTGTGGCAGCGCCAGCGCCGTCGAACGCTTCGGACCGCGCCGCGACCACCTAATCAATCACTATCGGCAAATATCTGCGGAAGTCGACAGCAGAGCGGCACTGTGCGTGGCGGAACAAGCCTGTCCGGCCGGTCGATTGTTTACTTGGGTTGGTGACGGGCAGTGAGTGCGGTGCGTGCCTTGCTGCTACCTCGCACAGTTCAAAAAGTACAGATCTGTACTCCTTGAACTGTGCGAGGCACGACTTGAGCGTGGCAAATGATAAGCTCTCACATCTGCGATTCCGGGAGGAAGAACGAGAAAGATAACGACAAAAAAAAATCCGAAGAAGGAAACAAACGCAAGGTTAGGCGTGTTCATTTTGCCGAAACTGATTGTTCACCTTTGTACACAGCATGCCCCCGCCGATTTCTCCTGCACTAAATATTAAATATTTAAATACTAAATATTTAATAGCTTGCCTAAAGACATTCTAAGCCTGCCATCTAAGAGGCAGTTGTATAAAAAAATAAAAGTGTGGTGTTTTTGTTTAAATGAAATGCTGAACAATGATGTATTGCGTAAGAGTTTAGTGTTTTCTATCGAGTTTCTCTTGTTATATACGTGTGGATTCTTGCCACTATGTGTTTAAATTCGCAATGTTTCTTTTGTAACCATTGGATGATTGTTATTGTCGAATTGGGTGTTACTTAACAAGTGAATTTTCTACTTGGGCGTGAATTTCGTTCTTGACTGTGTTATTTTGAATGTTTCTTTCATGTTTTACGTATATTTATCCATCATTTGTGTCTACATTATGAAAATGACTGTACTGCCATGTCCCGCATACAAGCGTACCTACGCTTAAGCGGGCAGGATTGTATGAGAGTTTTTCTGTAATCAAATAAACTTATCTTAAACTTATCCTAAATTAAGAACAAGCTGAGCAACGACCGTGCAAGTGATAGTTTGCTCCCTCTGTGTGTTTATTAATGTCCTACCGGCAATCTGAGCTCCACCGTTGGCTATAACTGTGCGTGCCCAGTCGTTCCGGGGCGGCCTAAATGTATGGGAAGGTGGCGAACGCAAACCCTTCCTATATGTGTTTTTTTACATAGAGTTCGTGGTTTGGATAATGGATTTGATCTGCATGCGTGGGGCGTTTCCACTGCTGGTGGACAGCGACACTAATGATTGATCGACGGATATTTCATTCAGCTCGTCAGTTCGAGCTCAGGCAAGTTCACTCAGTGGCCATTTTGAACGCCAGACCGTCTCCGGCGGGACGCTCCAAAAATCAGACTCCATCCTCCCTTATTAATTTAATGTGAGTGCCACAAAGCGGCTTTCTCCTCCCTCGCGGATTTTGGAATCCGACCCGGATGTATCAGCATGTAGTTCAAATTCAGAAATGTCATTCGATTCCTTTGGACTGTAATAGTAAGCGCGGGTTGTTGCTATTGTTGGGTAACTCGCGCTAGAGGTCTGTATATGTACGGGCCAGCTCGAGGGCCACGGGCCTTTTTCGGGCTGTATTCAAGGCTGGCCGAAGCGAGCCTTGCCGACCGTAATATTCTCCTTCTCAAATATTTTGAAAATTTGTTTTGGGGGCTTGGCAGAGAGACCCCAGTCAGGTGTTTTAATTAGCCCATGCGTGCTAATTCATCACACAAAACACAGTCTGCACCAGCTGTCTGATGAGTGTTTATTTGACAACCGTGTATCATTGTTCTACAGTCTACAGAGATGTCCGAAGCATACTCATGTATGAAGCAAAGATGATCGGAACATGCTTGACATGTGTGCGCAACTAATTTTGTCATCATGTTTGCAGTTAGAACCGCGTCTTTTTCATGATGTACTTGCAGGGCGACTGCGGCTTTAAGGGTTCGGAATATGTGCATCGAGTGCTCTTGGACAGCACCAGCGGCGCTGTGTTAATTTTCGTTGCCGGATGGAACTGAGGCGCGTGGAACGCGCTAAGCAAGGCATGATGATTATCAAGTATCTCATTATCGCTCCGTGGCCAATTAGATGGAAGCATTACCCAGTAAGGACACCAAAAAAGAAATCACAAAGCAAAAAAAAAGCGTGAACGTATAATTGGTTACACCTTCACTTTTACAAGCTGTCACTTACTACGCGGAAAGCAAGTCGTCTGCTTCTTGCCCAGGAGTTGCAATGACGTCACAACGACGCCGAGCTCTGATTGGCTCTGATTGAAAGGATAGTGGGTAGACCTCAATGCTGGATGCCTAGAAGTCTACCCACTATTTTTATTTTCAATCAACCAGTATGAGCTCAGCGTTCTGACATCATCGCAACCCCTGTGCAAGAAGCGCACAAACTTGCGCTCCGTGTAGCTGCATGTGCGGAACTTTGCAGGGATGGTTGACGGAGATACGTATACTTCAAGTACAAGTATTTGAAAGGCGCATTTAAAAATACATTTAGAGGTTTGTATATTGTATTTAATTGCATATTAGGACAATGTCGATTGTATTTCCGATACAAAGAAGTTGAGTATTTTAGAGAAGTATACTTGTATATCAATGATACCGCTCAAAAACAATTCTGAGCAATGTTCTTCGCCATCAAATAGAATTTAGGCAGCTCTTCTTTGCAGTGAAAGTGTTAGCAAAAAGCGTAAAACTTGGTCAGCTTTTCGCGCCATATAAACGCCGAAGAAAAAGTAGGAAAAAGAGAAGAAGGAATGCACGGGATGGGTGGAATTATGGACTTCTTTGTTGAGTGCTTTTATTTTTTGAAATACTTTGCTATCAACGACATGTTGTTTGCAAATACTTTTAATTTTGCTTCGACTAAAACTTTGAAATTACATTAGCACTCAATACATGTGTATTTTATGTTGTACCCGCCTATTATATTGCCAATTAACTTTCATTTTTAAAGCTGCAACTTTCTTTTGAAGCGCTCTATTTTTGGTACGTATAGACTTCACACTTTTTATGGGTACTGTCTTTTTATCCGGAGTCTAATTGAAGTCTAAAATATCACATTACGGAATAAAATGTAGTTGTAAAAGAATTTCAAGGTGATCCAATACCTCTAGTTATAATTCTATGTTTCATCTAAATTCTTATTTCGAAAGTGAAAATGTATATGTAATAAATAGATTTTTGTCGAGGTACTTTGCATATTTCCCTACCTTGTTGCAGGTATTTCGCCCATCCGTGAGCGGAAGTGACTGCCAGTTGAAACACGGTCGGACTAGAAAATGCATGTTATACAAGTCTACATTTAGCATTGGTTGTATAAAACAGACATAACTAACAATAACATTTAAATAAACCTAATTGGCTCCGACATGTCAATACCCGTGTTGACTATAATAAAAATCAAAAGAATAGATTTTTTTATATCGAAGCTTGATGTTTATAAGCTTTGCTTCGTAGAATTATTTGTCATAAAACTTGAAAAAGAAACCAAACTTGAGGGGAAAAATAACAAACTTCCGCAGAGCGCAGTTTTTGTAAACTGGCTGCTAGAGAAGAACCACTAAAGATATGAGCAACGCATGGAGTGTCGGCACTCCTTACCTTGATTCTTTCATTGGGCACCGACAATTTGGTGCACAGCGCAGAGTAGGAGATGTACACGATAATGAAGATTGAAGAACGCTCCTTCCTGAGCTTCAAGTATACGGGATCGAGATGTCCAGTAGATATTGTTTTACTCTGCCGCGGAACTGCCTTAACATTCCTAGAGAACAAAAAGCAAAACAAAAAAATCTTTAAAGCATTAAATAATTGGCAACAATAACTCAGACACACTGCTCATACAGGGTGCGGCCGTAAGGACCAGCACATTTGGCACGCCTTCCAAACTAAGTATTCCAAACTTACATATAGAACAATCTAGTCACGCGAACGTCGTTTCGCAAAAATGCTACGTCTACATTCTTGAGAGCTCACATTAGAGCCGGTGAATTAATTAAAAAAATAGCTAAACCTGCGACCCTGCATATTTATGTTCCTATACTGGCTTGATGTTTTTCTGCATACTGGTTTGCAAGCTCGCTCTTAGGTGGCGTGCGGAACGTAGAAACGCCGAGGACGCCGTAGAAGAGGCTGGCGACGAGCAGGATAGCCGAGATAAATAACTGGTTTTAACAAAATATATGAACGATCAACGAAATAACAATGAGCGTGCACGCGTGCCGGTGATAATAAATCATAATGTAACACCTCACACTGCTGTGCAATAAAATTAAGAAACTTAAAAAAAAAGAATTTCAAAGTTTTTTAATTTTTTGCACGACCGTCTCATAGTGTTATGATTGATATAAACGACGATGCCGTTTAAGTTCGCATTTAGAAACAAGCGAAATTTATTGTTTAATGAAACAATTACTCTAAACAGACGAATGCTTGTTTCATTTTGCGGTCTGTTATTCGTCATCTTCTCCCATACGCGCCTTCCACACCCAGCAGGAATGTGCGAACGGAGACCAGACGACAGAATGAAAAGAAACATTCGTCTGTTTTAGAAATATCTTTTGTATCAAACATAAAAGTTGTTTTTCTTTTTTTAAACGCGATGCGTTCATTGTTCACACATTTTGTCAGAAGACATTATTTATCGTAGTCGTGGTGGCTTTATATCGCGGTTATCCATGTTCGTCACCAGCCTCTCCTACGGTGTCCTCAGGGTTTTGGCGTTGACCACGCCAACTGGGAGAGAGCATGCAAACCAGTACGCAGACGAAGAGCAGGCCGGTATAAGACATGATAACGCACGATCGTCTTTTTCTGCTCTATTTTCTTTTCTTTTATTTCACCATCCCTGCGCTAAGCTGTCAAAAAAAAAAAAACAGAACATCAATTTGTTTGCAAACAACGTTCGCGGAACACGTTTCAGAATATATACTTTTAGAATTAGAATTATGCGAAGCCACGCCAAATCTCGTGGTTCTTAAAGGGACACTGACACCCCCAAAAAATTGTTTTCATTTTTTGCCAGGCGCTTTATTATGGTGTCGGAGGACTACCCAATTAATATTTTGCAACAGAGTAGCGTATTTTTTTAATAAAGCCAAAAAACGCAACTGCGCGAAACCGAAACCGAAACGGAGAAGTGGAGAGGATAGCGGGAGTGGCGGAAGTCACGTGGCTACACCCGACCGTGCGCTTTTTTTTTCTCTTTTTTTTTTCCTCGGCGTAGCAGACGACATGCGGCTTTAGCGGGCACTGTTTGCGATTCTTTTGCAGTTATGTTTGTTCCGCTCGCTGTTCTGTACTCCAAGATGAGTTGTTTTGTACATTGAGGAGTTGGAGATGAGTAGCGAGTGCCCGTGGTTAATTTTCATGATGGGCTCCGAAAAGAATACACCCAAGATGTTGCGTGAAGAGCTGGCTCACACGTCCTGCGTCCGAAAAAAAGTGGCATTGTGCGACAGAGTTTCCGAAATATCAACGGGATCGGGACCAATGGCTGGCTGCAATTCCTGTAGAACATTTACGAGCACCTCGGAAAGCGGACGCTACCTGATTTATATGCTCTTTGCATTTTGTGGAAAGTGATTACATTGAGTTCGCAGGTGTCAAAAAAGGAAATCCCATCCCCATTTAATTCAGCGACGTTTCGTCCACAACATTTGTTTGTTTCTTCAGTGATAATTGTAAAAGAAAGAAAGGTAAACATCGAAAAATGTTTGAAAAAGAAAAACAAAGTGCCATCATCGGGGATCGAACCCGGTCCTGCCGCGTGTGAAGCGGACGTCGTACCCACTGAGCTACGGGGGGATCACGTGACAGGGGGATCTCTTTCCTTAGTAATACTTCAGCCGGTAAATTGTAAGTTGGAAAGTTTGCTGCCGATTTTCCTCCAGCAAAAGCACTCCCGGGTCGAAGTCGGGAAGCACCACGTATTGGCGACATTCGCACCTAGTAAAGAAATCGTACGCGTGCATATTCAATTCGAAGTAGACGCGTCGTGCTTGAAGTTTGCGCGAGCGATGTCTTCAGCCACGAGAAGGGAGCGACGGCTCGGCGACGTCTTCGTGCAAATCGGCTTGGTGGTCGGGCGTGTCGTACGGGATGAATACCAATTCTTTTGATCAGTCCCAAATTTCTCTTTTAAAGGCAGACAGAATTCGCCAGTACCGCGAACGACAGTTCTGAAGTAGAGGTCCCGCGCCCGTCGTCCGCTGCCATCGCCGTCCCCGCGAGTCCCACGATACGCGAAACGACGCACGCACAGAATGCTTCCGGTTCTCTGTGGAACTTTTTTTCAATCAACGTATTTGCAGCTTTTTAGAAGCCACAAAAAATGGGTTTCATATTTTTTTCTATTTTTAATATTGAGTGTGTGCCTTCAGTGACCAACGACTTTCATTAAATTTGGTAGTCGCATCGATAACTTCGAAAACGGCCCGTGACCACGGAAAAGAGAGTGAGCGAGACTCGAACCGGCCAGTTCTTGATCGGCGGTTTTCGGGCGGAAAGAAACCGAATTTCGAGTCGCAAATTGTGTTTTGGGTAGTTGGGCTCTCATATGTCATGTACAACTAAAAACCTCGGCGAGCATAAACACCCTGTTAGTGTCCCTTTAAGGCCGCACCCTTATATAATTGAAAACACACGACAGTCGCTCTAGCCATGATGACAGAAGTGTCATTACGGACATGCCACAAGGACGTTCGAAGCCAGTTTGCTTCATACACGCTTTGAACTTGTCTGCTTGCAGACAGCCTTTGCGGACTGTCTTTTGTATGATGTATTGGCAGCGTGACCGCGGCTTCGAGCACCATGAAGGCGGACCGGTCGTTACACTGAAACACAGCTTATTCAAGGCCCCCATAGCGTAGAGTATACCCTACACGGCCTCCCATCTCTCATTGCGACCGCGTTCGGGGGGGGGGGGGGGCTCCCGCGAACACGACTCTCTGCCCGCTCTGCGTCGTTAGGGAACAGGACGTGGGACGTCCGGCCGCTCTCGCAGCGTAGTTATCCGATGCCGCACGTCCACGCGACCAACGCTACGGGTATACGAAAAAATACAAAGATTAATCTTTCTTCTTTTTTTTTACGTCCGCGCACCCTCTTTACGGCCAGCAAGGCAACACAGTTTTTTCTCTGCTCCCGTCAGCGTAGCATAACAACGCTGGTAACCCTAGAAGCACCACCCAATCGAGAACGCCTCGCGGCAGAAACGTGCAACCCGACGACAGCAAACACGACTCTGCGTTGTCGTTGTCGTCGTCCTCTTCACCATAAAAGGCCGGACTCGGTTTCACCTACGATGGACCAGGGCGGTCCCCAAAACCGACGTCGTACTGCTCGCACATCGTGCAAAAGACACGGTGATTGCCGCAGACGCGATGGAAGAATTGTCTACGGACACCCGTCACGCATGTTCGAAGAATATTTCACTTCATACGTAAGACACAGTTTCAAACTTGTCTGCAGAGTTTTTGTATGAGCAACGTGACACGATCACCATACAATCTTTCGTATTATGTATTAGATCGGAGTCATTCTAATGCCGCGCGAGCGTCACGATACCTTCGGAAAGGGCGCAGCGTTCGTGCGTTGCGTTGTCACGTGATGCTTTCACAGCGCCGGATTGGTTGTGGTGGCTCGCAGCAGACCGCCGCGGTCCATCGAAAGATTAAAGTGCAGCTGTTGCTGAAACCCGACGTTTGCTGGATTGTGCGCGGATTTAAGCTGCGCGACACTGGTGGGGACCGTGCAGATTGGGGCAAAGAGTCGCGGTGCCGTTGGGATTAGTAGGGATTAGTAGGGATTAACGTTACAGACATGTCTGCTCACCCATTTGAGCAGCGGGTGGAGGAAGGGTGGGGAGGTTTAAGAAAATGGTGCAGTGGCACAATTGGAGGGAGGACGGTTTGGGGGTGGGCGGCTGGCTGCTTTGTTTTATGCTAAACCTCTTACGCAAAATGTTTGCTGCGCGTGTGCGGGTGCGCGGGAGGGTGTAGGTTTAATAAGGGAGGGAGTGTGGCAGCAAGTTTGCTTGGTAACACACTTGGGGATTGAGCTTGACTCGAGGGGAACGTTTGTTGTGGGGGGTTCTGTGTCGCCTAACGAGGCAGTACTGCTTTGATCTTTTTTTGTTGTTTTTCTCATAGTGTGTTTCTGGTTGCTGAAACGGTGAGTTCGGGCTGCCGTTTCTTCTGTTTCGTTCCGAAGGAGCAGTGACGGGTGGAGCTTGAAACTTGAGGGACTTGAAGTCATCAAATACGAGGTTCACTAAGTATTTTTACGTGAAAAGCAAAAGAACAAAGAAAATGTTTTACTGGTAACGGTACGTCATATCGTTAGTCGTTGTTCGCAGGGCACGCTTAGAACTACATGATAACTATAGTGATTGACACCGTAATAAACACAGGCAGTGGAATGTCCCGAGCGTCTCATCATCGCTCGTCAGTCAATGAGACGCTGCATTCGCCAGTAAGAAAGCCGAAGCACCGATCAGAAAGCGTGGAGCGTGTACATAATAAGCCATGCCCGGCGTTTCTTAAGCTGTCGGTGCATATGCGGAGCGCAAGTTTGTCTGTTTCTTGAGCAGGGTTGCACTGACGTCAGAACGCCGGGCTCTGATTGGCTGCGATAGTGGGTGAGCAACGCTAGTGGGTCGCCTCAACGCTAGCTGCGTTGAGGTCTACCCGCTATCTTCTCAATCGGAACCAACCAGAGCTCGGCGTTTTGACGTCCCCGCCAACCCCTCCTCAAGAAGCAGGCGAACTTGCCCCATGCATTGCTTCCATTGATCGTCTGCCAAGAACATCTCACCTGATTGGGTGAACGGAGTGAGCGCATGCGTAATCGTGCACTGCTCCCAATCAGGATTTTTGTCATTGTGAGTAAAGCGTGGATGGGACAGCGTCAGGATGCATATTCCTCACGCCATTTGCTTCATCAGGTTATCCTGGTCTAGTGGAGATGTCAACAACGCTCGACATTCTGGTGGAAGACGCTCCGCCAGTTTTCAACGACGCTGACGCCAATGTATCTACTTTGTGTGCGCCGGTTTATCCGGCGCACACGGAGCATCTTGCACCATTCAAGTTTCGAGCGAAACGTCTGGCAACCTGGTGCAGCGTCGTCCACTGGCTTTCTAGAAAGACGACCGTGGACCCTCACAGTGAGGGAGGGAGAGGGGGGGGGGGGGTTGACACCGCAGGATGCACGTCTCACGCTAATTTTTCCATTAGGCTAGTTACCCGGATCTTAAGAAAATCCTCGCTGTGAAAATGTTTGTTTGATTGAGGTGTCATATTTCTATGCTTGTTCAGTTGGCGAAAAGCATGTATTGTGTGATTTCTGTGGTCCTGCTAATGTACGGGTGATGTTCAGCCAAACTCAGGCCCCACAGAATATAGTTGCACGAACTAGGCGTTAAATTGCAGAACGTCTTCACGAAGTTAGAAGGACGTCAAGATAACATGCGGAAAGCGATACATGTGGTGCAATTGAAAGGACAAGAAAATGAGGACATCTTGAGTGGCATGAATGCTCAACTATCAAAAATTGAACAAGAACTGCCGGCATTACATGAAATAAAAAACGACATTCATAGCCTGCAGATTGTCACTTACGCCAACGCCACCACGATCAATCAACTGCGACAGACTTAAGATGATCTTTGGACTCGCTCGCGGAGTACTGATTCAGTTTTATTTGGTCATATAGTGACTCTGAAATGACAAACCTGGGGAGAAGTTGAGATACAAAGATATTACACTAGCTTCTAGAACTCTTGGAATTAGGTTCAATGCGAGGGGCCATAAACTGCAATCACAGCTTAGGCAGACTTCGAACTGGAAATAACAAACCGACTGCATGACACGCTTCAGAAACAACCTGAAGGGACCATGGAAATGACCTTACTTGCTTTGCCAGATAACTTTTACATTAAACCTTCAACGTTCACTGAATGCCGAACAGGCATCCGTTTTCGTCTCGGTTCATTAACTTCTACACAAAAAATAATGAAATATCGACTTTTTCTTTCTCTCCAACTGACCGCAAAACAAGTTGCGGCGTAATTTTGACGGTCGTGACGTACGCTGGGACAGGAACCGGAAGTTCTCTCGGCAGTAGGAGAATGGGAGCGTTAGCGGAGGCGAGTTGGGGTGCGCCGGTAGGTTTTACTGCGCTGATGTCACCGACGTATTTTCTGAATCGGCGCCTCTCATCGCCGCGATAGCCATGGACACATCGCAGCTGAGCGAAATTCAATGAGATATGTTACGCTACAGCGACAGCATGGGACTAGTCTCATACGCCGGTATGCCTGTTGGGAAGTGCGGCGAGTCTTCCGGTGAAGACTCCAGAAGTCAACCCAACTGTCATTGTTGGTAAAAGGCGGCCCGTGTCAGTCGTTTGCAAAGCGACGTAGATGGAAACAAATCGCCGCGGCGTTTTTCGCGGCCTCGGAGATGCAGGAGCGAGCCGACGTTAAAAAAGATACGTTTGAGCTACGACAGTGTCAGCAAGAGCCACGTAAATACCTGTTCACACTCGGAGCGGACGCGCGCGTTTGATGGAAGTGCTGTATTCGCGCTGTTGGTGAGCGCTTCGGGACCGATCTTTTACGATTGCAACTCGATACTGACGTGGCACTCGGCAAAGGAAGGTTGGCCCGGCATTGCACGTAGCTCCCACGAACTTTTATAGCTCGACAGTGACGTGCAGTCGTGTCAGAATAAAAATGGCATACTAATAACAAAGTGTACATACCGTGTTACGAAGGTAATCCATACGGCGTTTATTCGAGCTCTATATCACACAAAACAAGTAGATAGAATCGACGAGACGACAGTGTTCGTCAACACTGCCTCGGAAAACAAGGAGATGACAAGGGAAGAGATTGACCTCACCTGTTAATCTAAAATTGAGGTCAGCGATCAAACTATAATACGGGAAGGGTCCACAAGGGTCGCGCGGGCATATTCCATTCAGCACGCCAGCCGGTCGTGGGCAACTGTCTTGGCCAAGTACCGTTGAAGCAACGCTGCAGCCTGAGCTAGGCCTATATTCTGCGCAGCTGCCTGATCGGAGTCGGTGGACTTCGTGACCGTCGTAGCTTTTCTCGGGTGTTTGTGGATCCAGCGTTCTTGTTCGTCGTGGTCTGTTTCAAGTACTTTTTCTTGCTGCTTGAAGTCGGGACGCGCGAGAAGAACACGTAAAAATAAACGTTCGTTGGTCGTCGTGACCACGGTGACCAAGCGACGCTGTCGGCCATGCTGATTTGATCGTAAAAAGGACAGCTCCGGAGCTGGCTCTCAGCTTCGTTTACCACACGATAGATGGCGCTTGGCTCTCAGCATTATCAAATTTGGCAATTTTCGCCACACATCTCTAATTATGCTACAAAATGTGGATCTGAATATTATTTAACAAAACTTTAGGAAACATTTGCCGGCTATTTATTGTTTATGATCGCGGTGCTGGTGAGGTAGGCGCTTACCCAATAGGCGACGTGGATTCGGCTGACGTGCTGCAGTTCCGCGGATGCATAGCAGTGAAAAGGCAGAGAGCTTTCGAAGGAAAGAAGGCGCAAAGAGTCCAGTTTTCTTTTAAAAGTTCTATAGCAAAGAATTTTTTTGGCTCCTATTTTTGTGTTTTTGTGTTTCTTTTCACACCTTTTACGACGTCCGGTGGATGAAATTCGATTTCAGAATCGTTTCATGGTCCCTTTGATGAAATCGAAATGTTTGGATTCACAAGTAAGACAAAGACACAATATAACACCAATTTTGCTGCAGCGATTATTTCTAGAGACACGTTGTTAATGTTCGGAAACAACCTAGCCGCATTTAAAAAATTTTGAAACAAGAAATTCAGCCTTCGCTATGTTAAGATCCAGATTATACGGCGCTTGATTTGTTGTAAATTACATTACAAATTGTGTCACACAACTTACGTAGCTTCAAAATCCGCCTGACTCCCATTATTCCTATGACCTATCGAAAGAATACACCATCTGGCATATCCGTGAGCTTTAAGCCAACAGGAGTCAGACCATTTTTACAAGTCATCCCAAACTCCATTGCCAGCAATATTATGCAGGAGAATATCATTTGTCACAAAATCAACAAGGACGGTAGCCTCTCGGTAAATGTGCCATCGCTCTGCTCGGCAAAGCAGCTACTGGATGTCCACTTTCTGGGCAGGATAGAAGTCACCGGACACATGACCCAGACGTATTCGAGGAATCTGAGGAAAGATCAAGGGCGTCACTTTTGAATAGTACAACTCTGCGCTGCTGGAGTACCTACTTGACAATGGCGTAACATCCGTTCAGCGGCAAAATTGCATATCACCAGAAGGAGGATGGGAACATTAATGAGAAACCATTTGAAAGTGTTGTTCTCATCGTTCGCGAAGAATGGCCCATGCCTCAGCACATATTCCTTGGCTTCACAAGTCACGAGGAATATACCGGATCTCCCGTGCAGAGCTTCAAATGCCAAGATACGACCATCTAAAGAAACACAGCAGGGGACCAGGAATGCATCAACAAGCACAATATAAAATGCACAAATTGTGGTGGAATTCATCCAGTAATGATTTTTTTGGGGGAAGGGGGGGGGGGCACTCGGCTTGCTTCCGCGGAAGCAAGCCGAGTGTGCAGTCTTCCGCTCCAACATGATAAATGGAAGACACCTAACGCGCCGAGCACCACCAGAGGTACCTCAGCCTCAAGAATGCACGTCACAACAAACCACCTACTCCAGCGTACTGAAACATCCAGCAAAAATGCGCCGGGAGAATACTATCAAGAATACACCAGATAACCCAACCTAGACACCAAAACATAAATCTCAAAGTTGAACAACGACCTCGCCACGACAACGAGTATCAGAAAATATTCAAACGTTAAGAAACTGCCGATCATAAAGCTTCACAATCTTCATATCTTCCACGATCCGATTTGAATCAGGAAGGTTGTAAAAGCCAGGCACTAGCCCTAATGTTTTATCTGGCACTGAAAGCATCCTGAAAATAATACCCCCAAGTCAAAAACCTCCCAGAAGTCAGGGCTTTTCTTGCAATGGAGCACCTGCTACTTTCCTCAAATGGTAGTTAAAATACCAGCGAACATGAATCCACTAATGGAAGATACATATAAAATTCGACAGCATTTCAATGGAATACACGGGGTTAAGGTAAGAACTGTCTGACTTCCGTCAGTTTATGCATAACTACCCCATCATTGTAATATGCGAGTCAAGATTACACCAAAATCTTAGACTGTCAGGGGACGAAAGAATTGATACGTTACATAATGATGGGTAGAGCCGCGTAACCATATTAATCCTTTGGCAACTCACGTACGTGCAACATATCATTCCACCTCACGAAGATAACGAGTACTGCTTTGCAGTAATTTTAAGGGTAGAGTCTAGTCCACGATAATTTCAAATTATATATCACCTAAATCAAAATTTCATAAACGACGTCTAGAAAGCTTTCTGGATGCATGTCCCTACATTTTACCCTACATCCTACATTATAGCTAGCGATTTTAATGCACACCAATACCTATGGGCAGTGTTCGAACGAATACTCGTGGGACGTGCCTTGCTCACATAGCTGACACTCCCAACCTTTTCCTCCTAAATGACGAAAGTCCCACATACCTGTATTGAAGAGGGAGCAAACGTTTCCTTGATTTGACGTTCATCTCATTGAGCTTAGTATCACATGCTATTTGGCTCGGAGATGAAGAAACAAGTGGCAAACCATATACCCACTTACACAATAATTGAGGAATTTGTAAGAAAAAATAAAGACCACCGAATTCGACGAGTGAATCAATGGGAATTTGAAAAGACAATAAAAAAAAAGTGCCAAGGAAAGACTAATTTACTAGATTTTGAACACGCAATAATCTCTTCTGCAAAATTGTCAACGCACAGTTACAAACTTCCAGATAATCGAACGGTGGTCGATTCACAGTGTGAACGATTCCGCGGTATGGACCGACAGGAGGAAAAACGTGCACGAAAATCTAAGCTAATAGGTAATCTTGGGGTGGCGAGAAGGGTACAAAAAAATCATAATTTAGCTAAAGTTGGCCAACGTGATTACCGAAGATTTTGTGCAGATATAAATTCCCGAAAACCAGTTTGAACAGTTTGTAAATGTCTTGAGGGGACTCACAACACATCTCCACCAATTTCACTCTTTCAGGGTCTTTTCATTATGAATGAAACCCTCTGCAAAACCATTAGGAATTATTTCAACACCTTTCTCACGGCAAACACAATAAACAAATACTAATTTATAAGAGATTCACACGCAGCTTTTGTAAAGAATTAGTACTAGAGTCCAGTTCACTATAGGGAAACTCAGAAGCAGCTCTTACGTTCATAAAAGTCAAGTCGTGTCCCGGTCCGGGTGGCATAACATATGCATCACTAAACCATATGGGTGCACATATAAGAAATTGGCAGCTAAAGCTTTTCGAGAAGTACCTGCTGTCTACGACGTAGAAAAAAGTGAACTCAAAAGCCCGCGTGCGTACCTTGACAGCGGACCCTTCTTTGCAGCAAAGGTGCTTGGCGGTATGCGAAGAGTCAAACAAAGGAGCAACAACCACCAAAACTCTTGTTTGTTTCCTGAAAAAAAAAAAAACAACACGCCTGAACTTTTGTTAATTTTTTTATTTATTTATTTTTATTTAGAAAATACTACAGGCCATTGAAGGCCCAAGTAGGAGTGGGGTACAACATATGCATTCACACATAAAACAAAAAACAAATAACACGACATTAAAAGGTTGACAACAACTAACTAGCAAATATACAGGATATATATATTAAAAAAAGGGGGGGGGACAGCAAGCATCAAGCAGCATGTAATTCAATCATGCACTAATACAAAATGACCTATCCAGATGTAGTATGAAGGTTTATACAATCTTAATGTCCATGCGAAAAGGATGAAGGTGCAGCAATGTACAAAGCAAACATGCTAGTTATCAAGACGTTCGAGACCTTGTACAAAGTTGGTGTCGATAAATAGTTCGAGAGGTAAACCGTTCCAGTCGCTAATAGTACGGGGAAAAAGCTAAACTTAAACATGTTAGTACGCGCAAAAATGGGTGTTAGTGAAAACTGATGTCTGTGCCGCGTAGTTTTTGACGCTAAAGGAGAAATATATAGCGATGGGTCTATGCGAGTCTGTCCTTGTTGAAGATGAAACAAGAATTTCAACCGCGCAAGTTTCCTTCTGGCCTGAAGGGTCTGTATTCCGTTAGCTTGTATAAGTTGAGACGGTGAATCCAGCCTTCTATACTTTCCGTAAATAAACCGAACCGCTCGACGTTGCACCATCTCCAACTTCCGGATGTCTTTCTGAGTGAATGGATCCCAAACGACATTTGCATACTCCAACTTGGATCTGACTAATGAATAATAAGCATGTAGCTTAACCTGAATCGGAGCGTCTTTCAACTTTCTTCTAATGAAACCCAACTTCCTGGATGCCGAGGTACAAATATGTTTTATATGAGGAGACCATGAAAGTGTGTCCGATATAATTAAACCAAGATATTTACATTCCCGCTCCACAGTAACTGGGGTGTCCGCGATATTATAAATGTATTCAAAGGGTTGCTTTTTTTTTGTAATGCGTAAAAGTGTTGATTTAGCAGTGTTAAGCTTCATTTTCCAGGTATCGCACCATGATACAACGGAATGCAAACTATGGTCTAACAATAGCTGATCCGAGCTCGAATTTATTTCTTTAAAAATAATGCAATCGTCGGCAAAAAGACGTATATGGACACCTGCGTCAATGATTGATATAATATCGTTTATGTACACCAAGAACAAAAGAGGACCTAAAACGCTCCCTTGGGGGACCCCTGACGTTACAGGCAGAACTGGAGAGATGCAACCTCCGATGGAAACAGACTGTGAGCGATGTGACAAGTATGCAGCAATCCAGTTAACAAAACCATGTGGAAGACCAAGCTGTTCAAGTTTAAAAAGCAGTTGTTCATGAGGCACCTTATCGAAAGCTTTGCTGAAGTCCAAGAAAAGCACATCAATTTGACTTCCCCTATCGAGGATTTGCGCAAACTCATGGATGGTAGTAACGAGTTGGGTCGTAGTTGATAAGCCTTTGCGAAAGCCATGTTGAAACTCTGTTAGAAAATTACGGCTGTCCAGCAGTTCATTGATTTGACTGCAGATGATATGCTCTATTAATTTACACGAAGAAGAAGTCAAGGAAATTGGACGGTAGTTCTCAACTGCTAGGCGATCCCCTTTTTGTGCACAGGTACCGCTATGGCAGTACGCCAATCATCTGGCAGCGAGCTGTTTGAGTATGATGTACGAAAAATAATGAGAAGATAATGGGCAAGGGACTGCAGCGTACCGTCGTAGAAACGTGTTTGGAATCGTATCGGGACCAGCACTTGTTTTCGTTTTCAGTGACAACAGCAAAGAAACTATGCCGTAATAAGTTATGAACTCAGAGTGACAGTTTGATGCAGTAGAAATGGCATAATCATGGTTACGGTTATCGGAGAAAACCGACTGAAAATATTTAATTAAAATGGCACGCTATAACACCAGGATCAGTTGAGACAGTGTCATTCACCATGATTTGCTCAACGGGCTTATTTTTTTCAGTCAAGTAGCGCCAGAACTTTTGGGGGTCCTGTTTAAGATAGTTTAGAAGCGTACCGGAGAAGTAGTTGTCCCTAGCCTCAGCAATTAGGCTACGAAGATCGCTCTGCAGATTAGTGACATCACAGTTAACCGGCCTTGCTTTCTTCGCTCGTTTTATTCTGCGTTTGAGATGTACGATTTTTCTATTAATCCACGGATTATTACGATTAATACGCTTGTATTTTGTAGGTACAAATTTGTCAAGGCAGTACTCACATAAGTGCTTAAAGTTTAGCCAAAGGGCATCAACATTTGTATCAGTGAAATTATCAAGATTTATGTCAAGATAATCGAGTATGCTAGTATCATCAGCTCGCGAAAAGTCTTTGAAAGGTGAATATATAACTCTTTTTGTAGGTGAAAAGCGCTCAAGCAAACAGGTCAAGAGGACCAAATAGTGATCAGATATACCCTGTTCAACAGATGTGGTGCAATCAGTAAGCGAATTGTTTACGAAAACAAGATCAAGAATTGAGTGACTGGTACCATGTACTCTGGTTGGATCCTGAACTAACTGCGTCAGATCAAAGGCGAACATCATATCAAAAATAATTTCTGTTGCAGAAGATGAACCACACATATTCGCCCAGTCAACGGACGGGATATTAAAGTCACCAGCCAGGATTATTTTATGGCTGCTAAATTTAAACAAATGGTCAAATAATCTGCACAAGTAGTCAGGAGTAGCAGAGGGGGACGATAAACAGCTCCAAGGATAACAGTGTTGCCCCAACAGTTAAGGCGTAGAAACAAGCTTTCATGATTTTCTATTTGGGTTTCCAGAACCGCTTCAATGCCTGGTTTAAGTAAAACAGCCAGTCCGCCACCCCTTCCATCACGATCCTTGCGAAATACATTGTACTGATCCGGAAATACCTTTCCGTCACTAATGTAATCAGTAAGCACACGTGCTGGTCTGCGGTTATAATGCACAAGACTGTGCAGGTGTCAATGACATCAAGAAGGACAGACTTCAAAGTGCGCTGGCGTATTTAAAGTTGACGACACTTGATGTGCATTTAAGTTCAAAACGTCGTAACTGTTTACGCATTAGGTACATAGTCAGTTCAGAGGATGGGTCGCTGATTTTTTATCTAGGGTTGAAATACTTGCGCGTGCATTTTTGTTTTCGTCCCATACAAATACTTCGTCATTCACGTGAAGCTTATCATTAAATAGATAAACACGGGCGCCTTCATCTTTATCGTGTCTAGCACTCTCCCAGAGCATTTTTCTTTTCATGAGTGTAGCCTGCGAGTAATCATTGTTTATAAACACTTTCGAGCCTTTAAGCTTTTTAGCATTGCGAAGGATTTCTGTTTTTTCATTGTAATCCTGAAAGTATAAAATAATCGGTCTTTTGGAACCACGTTTACCAAGCCTGTGAGCACGCGCCACGGACGAACACGCAACGCCCAGTTTGTTTTGAAAAAGTTCAACGAGTACTGTTCTTTTTAATTGGTCGTCGGTTTCATTAGGCGTTTCGGGGATGCCATGGATTACAAGGTTTGAACGGCGACTTCTGTCCTCTAGATCAGTAATTTTTGCATTTTGTTTAGATATAATTTGCTCAAGAGCAGTTACAGTTTGCTTTAGGGAATCAATCTGCATAGTCTTTATTTGTATTTCGCTCAGAGTTTTCTCGATTCCCGTGCATTTAGACGTTAGGTCTTCCATTTTTTGTCATTACGCTCGTGTCGAGCCCTGAGCTCAGATATTTCATTTTTAATCGCGAGTTGGCCATCAATGATTGTCTGAAACATTTCTTCAGTTGTAGGCCCCGGGTTTGACTCCACATCCCCACACAAAAGAAGCGTACATACTAACAAACAGTCATGCGCAATATGACACAAAGTCCGTGGGCACGGCACAACTACAATCGTGATATCGTCACTTCTAAACGATCTGAATGAATAACCAACCTGTAGGAAGAGCCAGCAGAAGTTAGGCGACATGTTTGCTCGACAATCGCCGCGCCCACTGAAGATGAAATGCTGTGGCAGCTCCCTTTGTAGGTGTCTCACAGGTGACGTAACCGCGGAAGCGGAAATCGATCCAAGCGCTGCGATGACCGTGGTGGACTTCAGCGCGTGAAGGTGACTGGCGGGCGGCACGAGTTTAC
The DNA here is from genome assembly GCA_037355805.1 of Ixodes ricinus. Lineage (NCBI taxonomy): Eukaryota > Metazoa > Arthropoda > Arachnida > Ixodida > Ixodidae > Ixodes > Ixodes ricinus. The sequence continues at coordinate 25,900 of JAZHYW010008299.1, forward strand.
TGAGCGTCATCGTGGATGCCAGGTGGCTGGCGATGTTGCATTCCCCGTTGGAGCATCCGTAGAAGCATGACAGCGCCTGTAGGAAGAGCCAGCAGAAGTTAGGCGACATGTTTGCTCGACAATCGCCGCGCCCACTCATGAACTTCGGTGCTCGTGAACAGTGCTGTGTGTATAGCGTTTAAGACTCGTAACCTTTACGGATTTTACCTTATCCTTCCTCTCCTCCTTCAACCTCTTCTTTTATCGTCCCATCCCACTACCCCCATGCACAGAGCTCAACCGGGACAATTACCCAGGTTAACCACATTTGTGTTAACTTCTGTTCTTTTTTTCTTTTTGTTTTAGTCTTTCAGCTAGAAAGAAATCGGTCCTTGACACCACTGAAAAATATCGCTTCACAAAAAAATCCACCATTCACTTTTTAAGAGTCATGGAGGTCCAGTTTCTTTGTACAGCGATGCGGAGCGTTCATTAAAGGAAGGAGCACAGGGCAGAAGTATCTACATTTTGTTTTTCTTTCGACGCTTCGGATATATGGAGAACCTCCGACTTTTATTGGATGACGTCAAAAACGTTCGCTTTTACACGGCCGTTAAGGAAGGAACATCAAAAGGAAGCCCGGCGACAGGAGTGAAAAATGCGGTGGCTTATTTTAGAACGGTTCTCGGACAAGAACACGAAAACTAGAAGACAAAATAAAAGGGTGGCCGGGTCCCGCCGAGCCTTAGAACAAAGGCATTCCGACACCTCGGACACTTGTTCCTCCGTGGCACAATGGAGTCAGTTCGGGAACAAAAGATGGACGAGGTACAATGGATCCACAACAATGCACGGGATCTTTGAAAGCTTACGTTCGCTGCAGTTTTACACGCTATAACGAAGTTCCCCTTTGTTGGTGAACCCACGGGTCGTCGCTGTCGCGTTTTTTATGGCCTTTGTGTAGGATTTGTTGTCGTCTTAAAAGCATTCGACTTCTAAAAGCTGCGTTTAACGGAGACGCCGAAAGGAAAAAGCGATCGGGAAAGGGGTGCGACGACAAAATTGAAGTTCTCGTTAATTTTAATCTGAGCGAGAAGCTGACAAGCTTTGAAGTCGCCGCCGAGTCTTGTCGCGGAACTGATTAGGAAAAAAAAAAGATGAGGAAGAAAAAGCATGTTACGGAAAACTTGGGAGGTTGAGCAATATTGAAAATCGATGCAGCTTCACCTTATTGTCCTATATCATAAGAGAAAAAATAGTTTGCGCATTGTTCTTGCGTTGTGCGAAGTAGTTCTTGCGAGATTTCTTCGTTCGGCGAAAGAAGAATGATTTTGGCGCTTGAAACGCGCACCTCTTGATAAAAAAACATCAGCTAATTTAGAACGCACCCACATAAGCCTTAATTGACAACACTAAGGGGGAAATTAGTAATGCTCCGCGAAGAGTCGTACGTATTTTTACTATGTCTTTCATAGAGTTGATCTTTGATGTTTGCCGAGAAAAAAGTGAATAGCATTGATTCATTTTTTAATATAGACAGTTAGCATAACTATAGCTGGGATTGTATGTGAGATTGCAGCTATTAAAACATATTATTTAGGCTAGTAAAAACTGTGTGATTCTAAATGTTTGAGTGAATTAATTATATTTTTATAAACGGTCTGAAAAAGTGGTTTGGCCGCGGTGACAGGAAGGCTTTGATCGTAAAAGAGGTTTATATCATTGTCGTCTTGTCCCTTATTCCTGTGTGTCTTAGGAATTAGATTATGACACAATCCTAATTTTTTTTACGGCACTACTACCATTAAAGTTATCGGTAAGCTATAGTAAAGGCAAACATCTAGGTATCCGTAATTAACGATTCACTATATAAACGATGTTAGTGATGTCGTTTTCTACGCAAGGGGCGGCCGAGCAACCTAGAGGAGAAAAGCTCACTGGAGTGAAGCTCAAAAGAGTAAAACTCGTTGAAGCGAAGCTCACCGGGAAAAAAGCTTGCTAAAGAAAGCTCACTGAAGATAAGCTCTCCGTCGAATACTAGTGGCATAGCCGAGGAAAGTATAAGATCGGACAGCGTACTGAGGAAGTGGTGTAGTTAGCTGTAATTATGACATTACGCAATCGCTCAGATTTGTTTACTGCAGTATTTTATTTTGTGTGGTTTTATTTTACCGTTCCGAGACATTACGACAACTCGACTCTATAGCACGTGCCTTTATTTAAACTTTAAATATAAACGCTCACTGAACCGCGCTAGAATGTAGTGAAGGTCAGTTAACTTCCCCGGCCCTGAAGTTTCTCAGCCGGCATCTGCCTCCCGTGATGACTTAATAAGCGCCATTTCCGGTAGCTGCCAAGGGCGGATGACATGGGCGTGACCTAAGTAGGCAAAATAAATCGGATCTGCGGAGCGTGAAATTGTTATAGGAGGAGGCGGACCAGTAAGTCACGGAACGCACGAGCGGCCTGTCCTGGACCGGAAAGGCCTCTTTTTCTTGTCGTTGGGAGCTCCCGAATTAAACCATATTTGTGGCCAATAATTTATCCCGGACATATGAGAGGAAAATCGGTTTAAAAATCCTCAAGACTTGCATTAAAGTTTAAACTATCTTGTTGTTCAAGACCAAGAATGACGTGTTTGCGCGTATAACTTCACACTACGCGAAGAATATCGTACAATATTTAGTTGTCAGATGAAAAGAACACTATACTTAAGCACACGGATAAGGTCGGGAGGCAGAAAATCTTCAGAAAGTCCATATTTGTCTTGTTTTTGTTAATTCATATTTTTATTAGGTAATAAGAATTAATAAGAAACACTTACTAAATTTAACTTTCTTCTAACCTTCATCTAACGGTAGCCAGCACTATCGCACTTGTTAACAAACTGTGTTGTTGTTTTTTTTCGTTGAAAACACGTACTCTGCGCGTCGTCACTGCTAGCGCGAACAAGACTTCGGCGCTTTTTCACAATTTTCTTTGATAAAGTACTGTCGGGTATCAAAACTTACCACCTATACTCGTTTTCACCTCCAGAAAAAAGAAAGTTTTGCGCATTGTTCATATGCCGCGTGAGGTAGTTCTTATAAGATTTATTGGTCGAAGGAGGAAGCAATGCCTTTTGCGCGTGAAACGCGTAAGCCTTGACGATATAACATAAAGATCTAATTTAAAGTGCCCCTACATCTATTTTAATTATCTACATAAAGGATAAATTGGTAATACTCTGCAATGAGCCGGACTATTCTGTATTATGGTTCTTAAGGGTGAAAACGAGTATAGGTTAGTACCCCAATTGAGGACTTTCCGCCACTATAATAATTTTGATGATTGTGCTTCAATAATGGTAGAGGAAACCAGAGAAAAGCTACGATGGCTTGTTCGCGCTAACAGGGTCAAGGAGTGTACTTCTCGATTAAGTAGAAAGAAAAGGCTGATCTTAAATGCACATCTTAAATGCACAATGGAGCACCAAAAATGGAAGAACAGTGAGACTCCGCAAAGAGCTAGCCTTTATTTACAACATTTCTTGGCGCGAAAACCGTGTATTATATTTGTTTATGATATCTCGCTTTAAAATAGGGCGACAACGCAAGGACAGAGTGAAGACCAGACAGACGACGGCGCTGCCGACTGTCTCGTCTTTACTTTGTTCTCGTCTTGTCGCGCGGTTTTAAACCAAGATGCTCATCAACCTATACTAGCTCAAACATGCCTTTTCCGTAGAACATTTGTTGTCATAAGTTATCGAATGTAAAGCTGAGTTGGCGCCTGTTATTTGACCATATTATCTTTGTTGCGTGGACTCTGTACAGAACCTAGCATCTCAACATTACCATTATAAGGTTTGCTGCAATCATCTTCTACAATTACTCAACTAAAAAAAATGTCATAATTACGACATTGTAAATTTGTTTACGCCATTATGAATGCGAAAGGTGTGTTCTAAAAACCCACATAGTAGGTTACATCCTTTAAGCACCGATGTTTCGGGTCAGGAAGGGCAGTATTTCGAATACATGTTTAATAGAATTTTAGTATTTTATATTTTATGAATAAATACATGAAAGGGAATGTCTTTGTCGATTGTTTGTATGTAAAAAAATTAACTTATAACACATTTGTATTTTAAATACTGTCTAGAAATTCAATCTTGGCCAGCTGTTCTTTGTTAGCCAATACGAATTTAGCACCCCTTGTTGCGATAATACGAATTAAAGAAAAGTATGAGAGGAAGGAATGAACGAGATGGGAAAACGTATGGACTTTTTGATTGGGTGCTTTCATTGTTTAAAGACATCGCATTAACAACTTCCTGTCTGAAAAGGCTTTGTTGGTTTCATTAAACATTAAAAATAAACTAGCACTAAATCCATTGTTTTACTGATGTTGAACCCACCGATCTAATGCAAAATAACTTTTAAATTTAAAGTTTCAACTTTTGTTATGAGGATCTTTATTCTTGGTACAGTAGACTCCTTTCTTGAAATTGGTACGGCCATTTTTACCCGGGGATATATTTAAGTACCCGATGTCAAACTAGAGAAAGAAAAAGTAGTTCTAAAAGTATTTTAAGATGGTCGAAACCATTCGCTCTGTTTGTATCATGCATTTAAATATTTTTCCCAAAGGTGGAATTGGATATGTAATTAAATACATTTTTGCCGAAGTATCGAGTAATACGGACTTTTTACTCGTCAAATGGGCTGCTGTTGCATAGATTATCCTTCATTGTTAAGGGTTTAAAAGGGGTGTGTGAAAAAGGGTGCTACGGTAAGTGAGACGAACACCCTTCGTAAAGGGTGCTCGCCGCAACGACCACCGCTTCAAACAACTTTGAGTGATGTCTCTTTGCGACAATGTTGAATAATTATTGCCTCTGCCAGTGTTTGTTACATGGAAATAAATTTCTTCGACTTGAATAGATTATGCTTTACTTGAATAAACGACGAGAACAAACCAACATACTTGTAACCTGCGTAATCGAAAAGACGGTCAGCTGTGAAGGAGTGTCTTTTAAGTGTCCAGTATTTAAAGGAGCCTTGGTACGATTTTAACGTTGAGAGAATATATATATTCTACTTGTGACACTGTTTATCTTGTCACAAGGGAAAGAAAACACATCTCCTTCCTTCTAAATGTTGCGATTCCGCCGCGTAGTCGCGAGGCAAAAATTGGAATACTTCCCGACCTGCAGCCGCGAACGGCGGCCATGAGAACCACGCGGTGTGACGTCGATGGGGGTCTCGTAAAAGATAGGAAGTTGTGCAAATACCTGCTTGATAAAAGGAAATTTTTTTTATGAATCTTGTCGTTCCATCATAAATATAAATACGTCAAAAACCTGGTATCATCTGCAACATTTTTATTATACGGAGTTTTAGTGGCGTCATCTATCTGAGGTCAACAAAACCGTCAGCTCTATCTGCTACCGCGAACAGCCCCCAGGAGACGGAGGGAGACGGGGGCACAGCCGGACGGGGATGGCCAGACCCGGACGAAACTTTCCTCCTTTCGCCATGTTGATCGCGCTGCGCAAGCACGTGGTCACGTGGTCGCGAGCGAGTGAGCTCTCGCTGCTTACTGATGGCTCCAGAGAGAGAGAGAGCTTCACCGGAACCCCGCGCGTCCCCCATTCACGTCACAGCGCACGTGACTGGGGAAATGTTGAAGGAGTTGAGAGGTGCCGAAAACCTCAATCTTTGTCAATTTTTAAAATAAAAACTAGGACATGCAGGCAAAAGCGGTTTCTTGTTCTTTACTTCAGAAAGGTCGAGACACCAACTCCCAAATAATTTAAGCAAAGCACTGAAATTGTTGCACAGCTCCTTTAAGGCGCTGGAGCAACCAACAGGGTCGTGATTACGATCTCTTGCGTGATTCACTGCATCTGTAGCTTCCTCTTCTGTACATGTAAGAAACACATGTTGCCTGTAAACTTCTTAATAGGAGGCTGCTAGGATCGCCTGGATCCTACTTTAAGAAGTTCACAAGCTTTTTAAGGATGTCGCTTTAAGTCCCTTAAAGGGCACTCCAGCACTCCAGCGTTTTTTCATACCTCATTGCCCCGATTTGCCTGAAAATTTGCTAAACAGACCAACAACCATCGCTGAAATAGTAACCCAAATATTCGACCGAAATAATTTTTATACGTTATGTTGTTGAATTTACAATTTTGGTCATCACCAAGTTTTTCAAAGTGAAAGTGTCTACAGTACTAAGATATTGAGGTGGGCTAGTTGGATGTGCATGATATAAAAATTAAATAGCGCAAAGGTTAGACAACGGACAAAGGACAGAACATATAGACAGGACACGCGCTAACTCACAACTGGCGTTTTAAAACGCCAGTTTAATTTGTATAGTGTCTACTGGCAACAATAAAAAAATGAAAACCGTTTACAATCCCCTGTAACGCCGAATTAGAGCGCAACTCTTGAGGAGGAGGAGGGGAAGGAGGAGGGTGAGAGGAGGGTAATCCCCTCCTCCTGAACCGTACCCTCCTTTTCTCCTCTCCTGCTCGCCTCTCATATAGCGTGAAATTTTAGCTAAATTTCCCGCTAAATATAGCGGGGAAATGTTTTCCGCTAAATATAGCGGGGAAATTTTGCCGTTAAATTTAGCGGGAAATTTACCTATGATGCAACGCGCGGTGACGTCACGAGTGACGTCACTCGTGACCCTCATGACGTCATCATGGGAAACATCCCATAATGCACCGCGCGGTTACGCCAACGCCGACGGCGACGCCGCTCAAGCCGGAAACGGGCGCGTAAGAGCTGCGCTCTAAAAGTATCATCAATGGAAGGCAGGGGTTCGCTATTTTCACTGTAGACTTTGCTCCCAACTGATTACAAGCTATTCTATGGTATCATATGAATGCTTTGGAAGCTCGCTCCAGCAACCTCGCAGCAGCACGAAATAAACGCTCGGCATAGTGCATTTTCAAACTGCCCGCTCGACCTGCAAGCTTGTCTTTCCCTCACGTCATGGCTCTGAAAAGCGCGGGAATATTTTAATCTAGGTTTTAAGGTCATTTTCACTTGCAGATTTCACAATAACTATTGTGAATTTCGCCATACTAAATAGCATACCGGAAAAAGTAAAGGCCGGTGATTTCGAAAAATATAGTTAGTTGGGGTAGCTCAAACAATCTCACACAAAAGCCAGTCCGCCGACACTTTCCGAGACGTGTTTCCTATATGACGGTTCATTGGTCCCACAGAAAATGTCTGCGGACATGTTTGGAAGCTATGACGCAAACATGCTTTCAACATGCATGAAGCCTGTGCGCAGATAATTATGTGATCATGTCTTCAGCTAACACCTTGTAGTTTGTATGGTTTATGAGCAGTGTGGTTTTAGGGTGTTAGCCCTGGGCCGTGCTGATTAACACCTTAAAGGGTGCAAACGATTTTAGTGTGTATGCTTTTAATATACATTTCCCTCTCAGAGCAAACCATTTAAAGATACTAAGCTCGTTCGATTTTCTTGGCGTGCAAAGCATTTGCATCCGGTGCAAAGCAGTGTACATTCAGGCGTCTTTTCGAATAACTGGAAGTCGCAAATCATATGAAACGAAGAGGCGCACATCAGTACAAGGGGTGAAGCTGAATCGCGAGCACCCGCGACGATAAAACACGGATGCGCTGTCTCATGTTGTAGATAACAACTCGACCTCCGCCCCTTTTTTATATACAGTTTTCCAAGATTCCAGACATAAGTACAAAAGATGTCGCCTCAAGACGGCCGCCGTGGTGACACTTTTGCTCTCTCGTTTCCATCTTACGCCTTTGTTTCGGCGCCCTTTTTCTCAAGAGACAAAGAGAGCGGCTAACGCTCGCCGTCGCCTCCGCCTAGTTGACATCTTCGCTTTGTCGTCCGCGAACCCCGCCTCGGCCATTTTGCGCCTCCTTCTTGAACCGCCACAAATAACGGAGGACAATGAAATCGCCTTTGTGTCTCGCACCGTCCAAACCAAGCCAACTAAAACCGCTTATTGTGAAATTCGTTTATTGTGAAGCCACTTAATAAGCACAATCTCCATCTTTGAGCGGGAGCAAGAATAACGGGGTATAGCTGTACATACTCGTAAGCTGACGATGCAATGGGAGCTACATGATCGTTGAACCAATTATACGTTTATCTCTTGCCACGTGATCGGGCTGTCGCCTCATACTTGCCCTCAGAGAGGGGTGTCAGGTGATTAAAGGGTTGCAGTTAACTGGTCGGGCAAGCACGCAGATGCCACCACACTGTCAACTTATGGCTGGATTGATAGTATCGTGCCTCGGGGCGGTATAACGTTACGTCGCGACATCTTTGTGAGGGCGTACATATATCTGTTGTGTAGGACTGCTCGCTCTCAGAATGATTTCAACAAACGATACGACCCCCGCCTACATTACGCTGCGTGTAACTTGGTCCGTCGTGCGTTTATTGTTTTAACTTTGGGTTGAAATGATGGAAGAGGAGGGGTGTTGGACTCCGAGTCAAGGAGGGAGTCCGAAGCGGCTGTACAGCGTAGACAGGCAGAGTTGATTGCCGACGCCCTCTTTGTATTTGATCGCCGAGGCGGACGACGGTGGCGCCCCCTAGCGGACTTCCGGGGAAGTTTTGGTGGGGTTTGGGGTGCGCGGGGAACGCTGTAATTGAATTTGGAGTCGCGTCCTGTTTTGGGAAAGATGAGGAGACGCTCGCGCGCGCGCGCTGACAAAAGCCTTAATGCGTCACCCCTTTTTTACGTTATGCCGGTTTTTCTTTTGTTGTTTTTTCGGAGTTGAGGCTTTTCAAGATTACTCCTCGTTGTTTTTACGGTAGTTTGTGTGATGTAGGTTCGCGCGCGGCGTTGAATGGCGTCCAATTGTCGCGTGGTCACTGCGCCCAGCTTGTGTTGGTTTTTGGAAGAGGTTGTTTACGATGTGGGTGGTACTTCTTTTTTTTTCTCGATCCCTATTTGTGTTGTGGGCAGAGCGCCAAGACTGTTTTGAGAAAAAAAAACAAAGAAAAACAAAATGGCGGCTTTGACCCTCTGCGCTTTCTCGGTGCGTATCCAGAGGCGATAAATTTCGTCGTTTGTCGGTTCTGCTTTTGGCTTTTGGAATGACCGGACCAATGAGGAAGGCCTCAGCGTGTTCTGGCTCGTTGATTGGTCGCACTGGCCCAAATCACGTGATCGGGACAAGCTCCGACCTTTGAAATCTCCGGGGCGGCGCTGCTGGTCGATGCCAGCAGATGACGATAGCTTCGGGATTTTCCTCTCGGTTCCGACTTTACCATTTGTTGCGAATTCTGAATCATTCTCGCCAAAGCTGCGACATTGATTGCGCTCGCCTATTCATTACTGACTCGCATTTTCCCCTAATGTTTTTTGGTGTCTGGTCACTTCAATAACCCTTTCAACTCATTGTGATTCCGTCGCTATCACCATTCCTTCCTCTTTCTTTTATTTGAAATAAGTTAATTGTTCTCTACGCTTCCCTCAAAACAAACAGCGATGTGTTGGCGTTTTTGAAGTTGAAGTAAACCATACAATTATATTGGTTTTGAGGCCTCCTACTTCTTCATTTTGAATAAAACGCAACCACACTGCAGTGTATTATAGTGTTCGAGAGCTTAGGAAGTGCGGGGCATGGCTTATGTTCAAGCTCTTTTACTTCGTGATTGGCGTAATGGCACTCCTATCGACTAATACTGTAATTTCATTCGCTGCGGAGCGATAATGAGATGCTTGATACTCGACACGCCCTGCTTTTCTTTAAGTCTCAGTAACTAAAATGTAAGCATGAACCAAAACGTCTCGTTTTCAGTGTGTGACTCAAGGAATGAACCCGAACACTACGTCACCATTAGGCTCACTTCCTTATATTTTGATGCGTGGGCCTACATTCCTGCCTGGCCTATTGAGCGATTTGAATGTCAATTGAAGCTGTGGAACCTTCATAACCTTCGGGGTATCGTACCCACGCTGTTCAATTCAGAAAGGAGAAAAGGGCGGCTCTGACTAGGGGTTCGGATTTTACGGTGTTTGTTTCCTCGAGTCGTAGAAAGGTTGTATCGGGGTTTATCGGGGCACATGTAAAAGAGAATAAGACGGGGGAAGTGGGCATATGATTTCTGAACCCCCAGGGAACATACGCACGACCCGAATATTTGAAAAGTGTTCCGGTACTGACAAGAGAAAACGAGACAATGGGCGCTGTTCCCGGAGAAAACAACTTCGTGACGCTTGTTTTTCTGTTTTTGCTTTTAGCTATCGACATTTTTATTTTGTAATTTCTCGGTTTTTCCTACATTCTATAAAAGCGACTCGGGGGTTAATTTCTGGGGTTTATCGGTACTTACCAAAAACACCGATCCCTCTTTATGATGTGCATGGCCGGCACAAAAGGATACCTGCGCACCTGACCGATAGTATCGGTCGTGCGTTGACGGGATAAAAAGCGAATTTATTCCGTCTGTTGAGATTCACAACGACTGAAACGACAGTTTCTGTCATGTCACCTGGTGCAACCTTGAGCTGTACACCATGTGGAAACAAAAAAGGAAACAGTGTGTAGTTTCAGGTATCAATTACGAGCCAAGAGGCTATATGGTGGGAGACAGAGGGAGAAGGGGAGATGACAGCGTGCAGGGAGTGTCAGAGCGCCAAGCTCTGATTGGAATAATTAAGGAGCAGGCGCGAAGGCTACACGCCTTTGTCCCTACCCACCAACCTAGCTGTATTTCAGTACGTCCAGAACGATTCCAGTCATCGCTCAGCGCTCGGACGTTCAATCAGTGAGTAGATACAAGCACACCTAGCCTTTTCACTTCTACCCACTAATCATTCCAACCAGAGCTCGGCGCTTTGTCGCCCTCGCGCGCTTTCATCTCATCTCTTACTCAGTTTCTTACCGAATGAACAATTCTACTTAAAAGTTGTATCACAGTTCCAGTGAAAATATCGGAGTTTCACCCAGGAAATTAAAAAGGTGACAGCATGTTCTATTCAGGTTTGTTAGGGGGATCGGTGGCCGAGTGGGATAGTGCACACCGGCTCGGAGCACGCGGAGCGAAACCTCGCGCTGCAGAACCCAGAGATCCTGGGCTCAATTTCCCGCCCCTGCCCGTTTCGATCTGAATAAGCATCGTACCGGCGTACGGTCGTGTATCACAACTGCGTATTGCACGTTAAAGTCCCCAGGCTAGCGGCTGTGCCGCACTGGCCAGATTGCTCACCTACAGCTGAGACACCAGACTTCCCACTAATGTCTCCGCTATACTCCGGCGTTGAGTGCAGCGAACGCAGCGTAGAGTAGTGCGCGCTCCTTTCATTGGCCGGCGAGCAGGAGCTCGCTATCTGTGACCAATCAGTATCCCTGTGCGCCGCGCTGCGCTGCGCCAGGTTTGCTCCGTTCAACATCAGATTGCAACAGGGTCTTAACGCTGGCTAACTTCTGGGTGTATAAACAAACAAACAAACAAACACACACACACACACACACACACACACACACACAGCACACACACACACACACACACACACACACACACACACACACACACACGCACACACGCACGCACGCACACACACACACACACACACACACACACACACACACACACACACACACACACACGCACGCACGCACACACACACACACACGCACGCACGCACGCACGCACACGCACACGCGCACACACGCACACACGCACGCACGCACGCACGCACGTTATATTTCTTTTTTGCCTGGTTTAGTTCGTAAGCACCGATGAGACTACTGAAATACACCAGGGTGTGCATTGAACTACGGAACGGCAGCAAATTACTCGCACTGTTATGGTGTGACAGTGACTGACGACAGCGCGTGATCGTTTACCAATTTGTCATCAGAAGCAGGCTTGGCACTTCGGTGATCCTCACTTTGGTAGGTCACTTCTACGCGTGCTCGTGGGGTAGTCAGAGGTAAATGTTTAATAGAAAGGTAAACGGTCAGCTAGAACAATAGGGACAAAACACAGACAGGGAGAAACAGAGACATACACACCGCTGACTATCAACTAAGACTTTATATTTCTTTTTCATCACTTTGACCCAAAAATTCACACCTAAAGTAATGCCAATAAATCACTCTAAAACCTTACATTACACTACTAAATTAAAATACTAAACTAAAATAAAAATGAAATGAAATACTTTAATTACATTAAATTGCTAAATTTTGTCACTAACACCTCCCTGACCCACCCACAAACCTCCGCCGACACATATCCCTCTTATTCCCTTTCACGCTGTGTGTGCCACACCGCTGTGTAGCACACACAGCGGTGTGTATGTCTCTGTTTCTCCCTGTCTGTGTTTTGTCCCTATAGTTCTAGCTGACCGTTTACCTTTGCATTATGTACCAACTAGCTCAACTTCAGCCTGTTATAAATGTTTAATAATTCGACGGCAGACTTTCGTTGCTGTCGTACTGATAACGGATTATACAAAAGACAGTGTGCAGACAGCGTTTGCGGCGTGTTTCTGCCTTGTATGACGGTGATGCAGGGTTGGGCAGAAATACTCAAAAATGTACGTGGAAATACAAATACTGGGATACATCAAAATAGTAGCTAAAATACTGATACTAAAATATATATGTAAAAACGTATCGCGATACGTATCGGAAATGCATTTTAAATAGAGGGAAAATGTTTTTGGAAATACAAATACAGGAATACATTTTGGGGAGGGCAGAAATACGAATACAAAAATACTGATACTGCAATACATTTTCAAATTTGTTTGAGACGCCAACTGAGATGAAGCTTGAAGTTTAAAGTTGGACTTATTTAATCTCGAAATTACTTTCCCGTAGGCTGGGTGCTTTGCCTTGAAGGTAGTGGTTTCGGACGAAGAGGAGTCTTGAATGGGCTCAAAAAAAAATTCCATCAAGGATTGACCGCGATCCCTTCCCTGGCATCCTGTCTGTCTGACGAGTGATGCGAAAAAACTTCGACCTCTACAAAAACTCCTATGTCACCCTAAATCCTATCAAAACGTCACCACACCCCTGTCCAATAAAGACGACCCTGTCAACAGTGATCATATGACGTCACGGTGGAATGAGCTGGTATTCTTTATCTGTAGGTGTGGACTTGAACATGAAACTTTACCCAAGCTGCTGTATGAAAGGGCAATACGTACTTTCGTTGTAGGTGACCTCGTTGGAGATTGTGCAGGCAGTGTCATTTGAAATTTTCGAGAATAGTGGACCACCTGAAGCATCCTGGAACACAAGTCTTCCCTTCTGTTACGGTTGAAAAAACAATACGGGGCATCCCTGTTGTGACGGTGCTTCCTGCCGACCCTCCACCACCGACGAATGGATTGCAGTGCTCATATTCGCCTACCATCATCCAAACAGAGACCTCGTGGATATTGCAACCTGATATTGCCGACCCAAGTGCGAGATCTCCGAGAAACAGCGCACTAGAGACGAGTCGCAGGTGTACGAAGTCTGGGTCGGAACAGCGAGGCCACGTCTGGCCTCCCTACTGGGTTTAGGACCACCAGAGCAGCGGGTCACGTTCACGTCGACTGATGACATTCTTGAGTCGTGCAATATTACGGGCACAGCCGCAGACGCATTCGGATATGTGTTGAAATTCACTGCGTGAGTCATCCTACTATTTCAACTCAACCACCGCCAGGCTCGTGCCGCAACGGACTGTGACTCAGCTTTTCCGGCTGGGTGTACTGTGTACGCTAAGGCAAGAGAGACGGTTAGCAGCGGACATTGGATGCCAGCAAACAATGACTCATGAAATCCCTACCTAGGAACCCGACTACGCAACACTTCTCGAAAGAGAAAATAGGACGCGTAGAAATATAGTTTGGCGAATTGGAAGGAACCTTGGTCAGCGTAGTAACAATACCCCAGCATCTCCTTGACCCTAGTGTCCTCAGAAATAAAAAAAGGCGTTCGGACTTTTTTTTCCTTTTGTTTTTCGGGGAGGGGGAGGAATGTTTTTCAAGAAATGTAACGAAATACATTTCATCTTGAATGTATCGCGATTCAAAGAAGCATTCCAAATGTATTTCGATACAGGAATACAGATACTGGTGAAAAAATAAATGTATCGCGATACAGAAATACAAATACGAAATGTATTTCTGAAATACTATCGCCATACATTTGTATCGCGATACTGCCCAACCCTGGGGTGATGTCACATAGGTCATACAGAAACGTTCTGCAGGCTTGTTTAAAGCAAGCCCGCTTAATTCGAATGTGTATGAAGCAAATGTATGAAGCAAACCCGCTTAATTTGAACCTGCTTGAGGTGTGTCCGCAGATAATTCCGTCATGTCTGCAGAAAACCTCCGTGCCTTTTGTATCATGTGCGAGCAGTGTGTCTGGTGCTTTTAACTGACGCTCAGCTCGTGTTTGATTGGAACAGTGCGTCCTGATGAAGCGTTCATGACATGGCCTCCAATTTAGACTCAGAGAAGGAAACAGGCGGCGCCTCGGTCGGCTCCTAGTGAGCCCGACTGGTGGCCAAAAAGGACTTTGCGAAGGCCGCGCCACCGGAACGGTTGGATACGAACGTTGCGTCAGACCTCCGATGGGCACTCGGAGGTTCGATATAAAGGTCGGGTTCAATGACTATCTTTTGAATAGCTAACCTACTCCTCCCTGTAATGCCTTTGAGCCCTGATAGTAAATACATGGAATGAAATTAAATTATTTTGGCCGCGTGCCATCTCAAAGTTGAAAGAATGCCGCATAATATGGTACTACCTGTCAAACCAGACTTCATTGCGCGGTCGGTATTGCCAGTGCACAAAGCCCTGTTCGCACATTCAGATTTCGATAAATATCTGTCGTTTGACTACTCCAAAACTTGCCCACAGAAATAGGCATAAAAAAGGTTTGAAATCAAGTTGGTCCTTCTGCGTCACTAAGAACATGTCTCATAACCATAACCATAACCATAACCATAACCATAACCATAACCATAGACCTTCCTAACCATAACTATAACCATAAATATAACTATATCGTATGTTGGTTTCGTATGTATCTGTTGGTTTTGGTGTATGTGCAAATGAGGAGGTGTGGTAAATAGATGAGCGAGCGTGTTTGAATTTACCTCGCATTCAATATCGCGAAAAATATGAGTAACAACAACCGTTGCATGCTTTCTTGAGCTTGTACATGTCAGCTTTCGAAGAAGCTTTGGTTATACCAGTGTTGCGCATATGAGCACTTCCATTCCTTTCCAACTACGTTCCATGGAATAGATTTTCCGCTGATTCCATTATTTTAAACTCCTAGAAGTGGAAACACTGGTCCCATTCCCTCTCCTGAATGCCTGAACATTTTCATTTCATTCCTTTGATTTCAAACCATTAAAAAATGGCGCTTGACAGCTGCATTAAGTTGCCGGGAAATAACGCCAGAATAAAGCTGACGTAATCAAACGCATAGACAGCTGCAAAACTATGCAAAACACGTTCCGAAAGCATTGATATTTTACTAAGCGGAGCGGTGGTCACACATAGCGCTGGTGGCAATCGGTACAGTGGCACTGCAGATGTCGATCGCGCGACGAACCATAAAAGGCTCATAAAAGATGGCAAAACTTGTAACCACCCATTCACTAAATGACCATATATACTCTCCACTTCCCCTGAAAAATGACAAGTGCACGCATCCATGAAACGGGGTGGGGTAGCATTGTCCTTGCTGCTGGCCTACAACTGGTGCTGTAATCGCACCTTATCACAATAGCCACATTGTCGCATCTCGCGGCGCCACAAACGAGACCTTGTCCGCCTACAATTCTAGAGCTTTGGCTGTTTCCTTAAGGATGCCACTTTCATCCTGGTGGGAACACGATCGATCCGGTCAGACTACCAAGCCGTCAGTTGCCTAAAGTTTAGGGATCCTGTTTCGAAAGCCTCTTTGACCAGATTGACACAGCTCTGCTAAGAAAAGAGCCCATTTTGTTACCACCCCATCCAGGGTAAAATGCACCTCATTCCATTCCCATTCCATTCCTCCCAGTGCTGCCACTACTACTTTCTCATTTTGTTTCGGAGTCGTGGAAGGGCGGCATGATTCCGGAACCATTCAAACTCCGGATTGGCAACCCCGCAACACTGGCTCATACTGGTATAGTGTATATAGTGAGGAATTTATGTGTCACTCTTTAATCCTGACAAATTGAGAGATAAGAAGCCACCTAAAGAGCGCAGGCGCAGCAAGAGATTAAGTCTTTTGTTGCGGCTTAGGATTACGGCTTAGTGGTTATTGTAGGGAAAAATCAATGATTGATTTTATACACGAAAAGGATCAGCAAGCATTACACGGATAAGGGCAGACTAGAACTTATTCTTGAATAATAATTCGATTAACAGAAAATAAAAGAAGCAAATGAGGCAGGAATAATGCCGTAGCGAACTATGCCCCGAAAGAAAATTTATTGAAACGCGAATAAGACACATTGTTTTCAGCAACTGGTCCACAGAATAAAAAGATAAGGACAAATTTAATAATAACCTATTAAGATTTACTTTTATCCGGCTTCGCGCAGCGGCACGGCTAACACGGTACAACCGTTTCAACAACTCGAGGCGTGAAAAAGACTCGAAAAATGGCGAGCCGAATTTAATATGTCGAAAGACTTTCCGCCTTCGTTTGTTTGTGTCTTGGCTTCGGTCAAAGATGATCTGTTTCACATCAAACTAAGCTTCTTTCTCCCTTGTTTGGTCTCCGTCTCAGGAAAGATTAATGTGAACTCCAAAGTCAAACCTTGTTAGCGGGCGCGAACTATACTCCTCTTGTCCTTACGATGGACCGCAGCGGACTCTACGAGACATCCCAGCCAAGTAAAATCTGTGAAAGTATCACGTGACAATGCGCCTCGCGCGTCGCTGGACTTCTTCGTACGGTCACGTGATACTCAGATGGCATCGAATTGGCTTCTATGGCTTGTTACGTGTTCTGCGGTCCACCGTAAGATAAAACGGCGGTTCTCCTCCAAAGCGCCGCACATTTGACCCCTACTTTCCAATTTTCTTCGTTTTGCCGACAGACCTTGATGTGCGCTACCAAGTACACAAGCTGCGAAGGCTGTAGTAACGTTGCCGAGATAAATGCGCCGCCGGATGTTCATAAAACAAGCGAATTACGACGACGAATGTATCCCCGGATATGTGCGTCTGCCGGGTATAGCTTCCAATGTCCAGCTCGCTTACAAATTGAGATAAGTTGTTTCGGCGAACATTTTCTCTGTAGCTGATCTAGTTTTTGAATTGTGTTCGGAAGACCCGGCAGTTCGCGTTTTCATGTTTTCGATTTTTTATTGCGGACACGCCGGTTGCATCTAGAAAATTGCGACTATACTACACTCGGAGACAAGTTATTTATTGCAGTGAAGCGGAAGGTTACGGGCGTTATTAATCTTGACAGGAGCAGAGAAAGAAAATAGAGCCAAGAACCATTCAGAGGCGGAATGCAGTGATACGGGTGCGGCCGTGTTGGTTGCGAATCAACAATTCACGAGTGTTACTGGTTGTTTTAGTATATGCTGACGCAGAAGTCGCTCGACCGCCTGCGGCGTATAAAAGAAGGCCTAGTTAACAACTGACCGTCACTCCATAGCTTGACTTTGCTACTGCCTTTCCACACCAACACCGACTGAATTTGATTGTGTCTTTTGTATCTCAACTTCGAATTAAGAAATGTTTTGACTGCTTTTACAGTCGAGGTCTACGCTCTGTAGGTGGCAATATACGACGCAAACTTAGACCTGGGCATCTTTAGTTATGTCCAAGCAGTGCCTCTCATTGCAGGAAGGTGAAAGTCAAGAACCAGTGACGTTATTGACATAGGCTAGCCTCCTCGGTGCATATAGTGCAGGTGACTGCTTCTCGCTCTTTGCAACGCGTGGTTCTTCCAGAAAATGAGTCAACAGTTGGACCTGTGAACACAGCGTGTTTCCAATCGAAAAACTTAAGTGTACTGTTTGCGGTATGAAGTACTGCGGCTGGCGATATCACTACTCTGAGGCTTTTGAACCTTGATTTCTTAGAAAAAAAAACACTGAAAGAAAAACATTCTTGTGCGCAGTGAACCATCTATCCATCTGCAAAAACATATACAAATTAACCAAGAGAAGACACAAAATCGTGTAATGTTTGGCCGGTCACATGTAGTTAGTAGAAAATTAAGGGCGTCCCCGAACCTTCAGTTCTACGCCAACGAACGAGTCTGCTCAAGAAACCTTGTAGAGTAATAACTCTGCAACACATGATTGATTGATTGAGTGAACGTGCTAATAAATAGTTGGGTGTTTTGGGATTGTAACAATTAAAATATTTCTACAATGAGAGGGGTAACCTCCTTTGTTAAAAGGCGCACTGACTCTCTTGAGACGCCCCCCGTGTCCACTCGACGGTATGTCCAGTCACCTCGTTTGATTCGTGGTGTTCAAAACACAACCCTCACTCAGGGTTTGCGCATGTGCGCCCTCACCTGCAGGATTTCTTAGAAAGTTCGGAAGCGTAAAGTGGTCTTACTCTATCGCTTGAGTTAAAATTGCGGAACCATCGAACCCACCTTCTACTAGCTTCAAGTTGTCCATGACGTACGGCAGTTTCCAGAGCTGCGAGGCACTGGACACTGCAACAGTCGTTGCGCTGGCAATCTGGGGTGATTGCAGCGCACTCCCTTCGCTTGTACTTATTGCGAGCCTTTATATAAACTGATGACTTTGGTCCTACACGCTGGCATCGTTGCATGCTCGTCACTTACATGGTGTCAGAAGTGAAAAACGTTTGACCAGTTCGTAAAAGCTTCTTTGGCAACCTCGGCCATGGAAGGGCTGAAAGCACCGGTGAGGCTGCTGTGCTTTCAGCTTAGTGTACAGGAAACACCAATGAAAACGGGAGACGTTTTCACCAACGGCTGGAAATATTCATGACAGCAACGGAATCACCCACAAAAAAGAAGGATGAATAGAAGTTTGCGATGCTGCTAGATGTCCCCGGAGAACAGGTCATGGAAGTCTACGACACCTTCAACCAAAAAAGAAAGAATACCTATGCTGTTGTCGTAGATATATTTAAAGTCTACTGCTCTCCCAGGAAAACAAAAGGAATGAACGTTACGTCTTCAGCACGCGGGAACTGACCGTAGGTGAGCAGTTCGAGGAATTTTATTGAGACCAATTGTTAAAAGCCAAGACCTGCAAATTTGGGAGATTGACCGACTCGGTGACCAGGGAACTACTTCTGTACAAAATTGTAAGCAAGAGACTACGACCAAAGCTTTTGCGATAATAGTATTTGCCGCTTACCAGAGCACTGTAAAGATGCAAATGAAAGAACTAAAGAGCGTAGCAAGACAAAATTGGGGACTAACCTGAAGAATCTGTTTTCAGTTTAAACTGAACAACTAAAAGCCACAACTTAACGAGCAGCTAAAGGCGCAAGCCCAGACGCAACGAAGCGATACGACTGTCAAAATTGCAACCGTATTACCAAAAGAGCGACTTGTCCAGCGACGGGGAAAGAATGCTGAAAATTCCGACGTCAGTGCCATTTCGCGACCTGCTACCCAAGGCAACGAGTGAACGCGATAGCAAACGTAACCGCTGAACAAGTCACAGAAAATGGAAGTGACTTCTAAGTTCTGAAAGTGTGCATGCCCCCTCTCCACTTTCGGTGAAAGTTGCCGATGAAAATGTCACCTGGAATACTTATACTGTAGCAGAAGCAAACTTGCTGCCACTATCATGGTGGCAACGCACAGGCCAGAACGCTGAGTTGCAAAAATTGCACGGCAAATTTGCGAAGTTATAGCGGCGGGTTAATTGCTCACGCAGGAAAGGTATCCTTGGAAGTCGTCTGCAACAACTTAATAGAGCTTCTCAAGTTCTTTATCGGGAAGGAGTCCCGTGCTGCCATTCTTGGTCTTCAAGCCAGTGAACTCTCTGGCATCGTGGAACGTGTTTCTAAAATTTCCTGCGACTACTTTAGTGCAGTGACCTCGATTTTCTCGATGTCTTTCGGTGGCTTGGGTTGTACGAAACAGGCATACCATATGGTGCTAAGAGGCGGAACAAGGCCAACGGCGCAAGCTGCTCTGCGAATTCCTCAGGTGTCACGACAGCCTCGGAAAAGGAGCTGCAACGCTTAACCGGCCAGAAGATCACCCAGAAAGTGGACGAACCAATGCACTTTGTGCGTCCTTTGGTTACTGCCCTAAAGAAGACGGCCAGCTCAGGGTATGCTTGGAATCCCGCAGCATAAACGAGTGAGTGAAGCGAGAGCACTACCAGCTTCTGAAACGAGAAGACAGTAAGGCGGAGCGAGCGGGGCACAGTGATTTTTAAATATTGACGCAAAGGTTACATTAAATATCACTACATTTAATTTAATTTATTATATTTTTTCTTTCAGGGCCCGAAGGCATTACAGAGAGGACTTGGTTCAATATGCAATACGTCAAAAATAGAAAGGCAAAACACACACACAAAAAACATTACAATGCGTTATGTAAAACATTAATATTTGAAATACTAAAATCATCAGTGTCAGTAACGGCAACAATGGCTGTGGGAAGGCGATTCCAGTCTATGGCGGTTTTTGTCAGAAAAGAAGCATTGAAAGTGAACGTATTACAGCGGGGGATTCCAAATTTCTGTTCGTCATCAATGCGTGATGATATATAAGATGGTTCGGTATATAGCTCATGAGGAAGTTTTCGGGTTAAAGTGATAAATCTTGTATAATGAGCTTAGACGACATATTTTTTACTAAGTGAGAGATTGGGCAATGACAGGGTTGCTTTCATGGTGGTGACACTAGGTGGGCGGAGTTAGTTGGAAAGAATAAAAAGAACGGAGCGATTTTGCATAGATTATACTGCAGATGAAAGCGTGTTACCGGGGTCCCAGATAGAGGTGGCATATTAACGTTTTGTATGAACGAGAGTTTTATAAAGAAGTTTTAGTGAAGCGGGGGCAAGCGAAACATTCTGTGTGATGTAAATCAACAGTTAATTAGCACTGTTAGTGACGTAGTCGACTTGAATATTCCAGGACAAATCATTGGTTATATGAACACCAAATTATTTATAGGAGGGTACATTAAGATGGAGAAAAGTATTAATGAAGTGGGAAGGGCACGTGTTATTTCGAAGAGAGACACTCATACTAAATGTAATCATGTTAAGTTCCATATGGAAGACATCGCACCATTGAGTGGCGTTTTTAGTATCGGACCAAAGAACAGAATTGTCGGATTCATTAGCAATTTATTTTGTAAATAACACAGTCGTCAGCAAAAAAGCTGATAGCAAAAGAAACCTGTATGAGAAGATCATTAATATAAATTAGAAATATATAGAAGCGGACCGAGCACCGAATTCTGTGGAACACCGGAGTTAACAGGTGAGGATGAGGAATTAGTCCCATTGCAATGAACAAAATTGGAGTAGGTTTGTTAGAAAGGATGCTATCGAAGTGAGAACGCTTGGATCAATGGTGATGTTACGCAGTTTATAAAAAAACACTACGCGAGGAACGTTTTCAAAAAGCTTCTGAGAAATGAAGAAATATGCAGTAAGTCATAGAACCCCGTTCAAGAATGCCCTAAGGACTATGTGTAAATGTTAGAAGTTGGGTTTCACTTGAAAACGACCCTCTATAACCATGTTGTAATTAGATGAAAAGAAATTTGAATCCACAAACTCCATTAGTGGGGAGTAACTTTTATGCTCAAGGCTTTTGCATGAAATGCCAGTTAAGGATATATGACGAAAGTTAGAGGGATTATGTTTATCGTCACCTTTGTGAAGATGAATTACCTTGCCTGCCTTCCAGTCCTTTGCTAATATTGCTTTTTTCAAGCGATTGGGAAAATATTTTTAAAAACGTTATCCCAGAATATATTTTGGTATTTGTTTAAAGAATTTAGCAATGATATTATCAATACTGCGACCGAACATTTGTCAGGTTTCCGATAATATTACCAGTTAATTCAGAGTCTATTATAATAGAATATATTGGCAAAAATTCATAGGCTGGAAAAACAGGAGAGCAAGACGTAACGGGTCTCGATAACAGTTTGGCAAACGCTTCATTAAAAAAAAAGACATACTCATCAGACATTTCTTCACCTTTCAGCGCCCGTAAGCGTGGCTTTTGAGTCTTCGTGTGCTTCCTTTGTACATTTTAGCCGCAAGATGGTACCCTGTTCAGCGTTGCTCGTTCCCATAAAGTTTGGTGGCTTGAAACAGGCGATTTGTCTTTAGTCTTCTCAGCCTCACGCTGTACCGTTGCGATTCGGTAGATAAACATATGGTGCGAAAAGGCACATGTGAGCCTATGAGTGAATCAACCCTTTCCTTAAGCAGACACCAGTTTTGCTTTACCGAGCGTTCATCAGAAACCATGAACACAACCAGCTAAAAAAAGGCAAAGTTCGTAGTTGATGACTTAAAAATCATCCCATGCATAATCATAAATTTGTTTAATTTGGTTAGACTTTAGGCATGTAGGTACGCTTATTAAAAAGTGCAGTGAAAATGGTGGCTGAGACTATTGCATGTGCGTCAGCTTAGAGATGTGCTCAGGGAATGTTGTTAATATAAGGTCCAACATGCTGAGACCGCGAGAATACGTAGTCCTTTCCACGCACTTTGGAAAGTATCAATATGGACCTTTAGCAAACTGTTACCGTGTTCCGCGTACCGCCTTACCGGTGCCTTTTGAAGCGTGCTTTTAAGGAGCGCGCCCAAGGTGACGTCAGTGCAGCCGCGTTGCCACCCGCTGCACTGCGTTTCAGTTTGCGTCGCGTTTCTAACTGTTTTACCTTGCACCCATTTGGGCCACCTCGAAAAGGTGGAGTCTGGCTACTTGCTTGCAGCCGAGGTTGCACGTCGGCCTTAGCACTGCACAAGCTTTCGACAGTGAGTGCATCCCGGTAACGGTTTGCTAAGAGTCCCTAATATATACGGTTACCATTTGGTACAGCTTCTGCACCGGAAGTGTTTAAAAAGAAAATGTCCCAGATGCTTGGGATATACATCGACGACATCCTATTGTGGGGAAGAACGCAGGCCGAGCACAATAAAAGGTTACGGGCGGTACTACAGAGATCCAGGCAAGAGGATCTTACATTCAACCTGAACGAATGCTGATTGCGACGCAAGAAAATGAGAGTTTTCAGGTTACGTAATTAATGCAAAAATAATTGCTGCAAGCCCAGCCCTGGCTCGGAACATTCACAACTTTCCACAACAAGCTAGCAAAATAGAAGTACAGCGATTATTGGCGTTCATTAATCACTTTGGAATGTTTATTCCAAGCTTGCCCTCAAAGACTACCTTAATGCGCAGAGTTGTTAAGGATAACTCGGTGTTTGAGTGGTCCTATGCACACTAACCAGAGTGGGAATGTTGAAAACAGCTTCTAACTACAGCCCCAATGCACGTTTTTTTGTTTTACCTCGAAAAGATCCGTGAAAATATCTTCGGATGTCAGGATGTACAGGATGGGTGCTGCAATGCTAGAGAGACATCAGGACAAATGGCGACCAGCAGCCTGTTCTTCTACGGGTCCTGTGTTGTGTGAAAACCGCTACTCGTAAATTTGAAAAACAAATGCTCTGGGTGTGACGTAGGCATGCACAGGCGTCACCATTTTGTATAACGGTCGTTGAGTCGTGGCAGAAACTGACTCACAAGCCTCTGATTTCTATTGCACAAAAAGGCGTTGGAGAGATGCCGTGCAACGGTTTTTTAAGACACGTGAAGTACGATACTCAGGTGGAGTACGTCCTCGGTAAAGACTTGGTGGTTCGAGATGTCCTTCTGAGAGCACTTCTTTCCGGGCGACCAAGGGCAGTGATGTGATCGTTGCCCCATTTTCGCCAAACTGCGCCAAAGTGCTTAACCCTGCTACATCTTGTTACATTTCACCGGAATATGATGATGCGCCAACATTGACCCAAATTGTAATTTTACTTTATTATTACTAAATATATATAATAATTCAGGCCCCGCTACACGGTCGTATAAATACGGTAGGCCTGTGCGAAGTTTCGAAACCTTCGATTTTCGCCTCAAATAACGTACTACTCAATTTGATATTTGTGTCATACACTGACAGTACTCGAAAATCTCGCAATATTTCTCGCGTTCGTGGTTTGTTCTGGTGGGTTAGTAGTTAGTTTTGTTGAGTGCGCTTCTCGCCGCGCTTTGGTGCAGTGCCGGAAAGCGAGAAACGCGAAGTAGGCATTACTATTTTGAGTATCTTGCTTTGCCGTAGCACACCCGCGCGCTAAGGAGAAAGCACTGCCCCATGGCTGGAATGTCGTACACGCAGGCGTCGGGCATTTTAAAAGAAATAGTCAGTGAGTGTTGAAGTGCCAACTCTACGTTTCAGTCCCATTTTTTAAAAATAAAACGGCGGCTCGTATTTTTTACACAAGACAATATTCTGACAATTTTTCTTTTTTTCAAATTTGAGATTAAGCAACGATAATTGGGTACCTGAGAAGATTTATATAGACTGCTCTCGTTATTTATTTTCATGTCCGCTCTCTTCTATAGTTATCACCTTTATATAGGTTCCATCTATGAGGGTGACAGTGAGTATAATAAATTAAAACTAAATTTGTTGAGGCAGTGGGTGCAACTCTAATAACTTGAATTAGTTCAGCTGGATTTTAAGCATGCATATTTATCGTTCACTTTACAATTTTTGTTATTAGAAAGTTGTGCATATAAAGTGTCACTGGTGTTCCTAATCAAATTACAACGCTTTGTTTTCCCCTAATTACAAATATAAATTCTATTACATCCTCTAGAACTTCTATGCAATGTCGATTCAGATGCTTAATATTATTCTGTTCTAACATTACTTCCTAGGAATACAATTGGTTTACCTTGTACTCCATACCTTAAACAAACCATTCACTTTGTTTCTCAATTCATGTTATTTTGATCTCTTTGTACAAGCCGCCTTGAGTTTGCCTCAGTCGTATGGAACTCCTTATGGAGCGACCAAAACGTCTGGTATTGAGCGTATAAAAAAAATTGTTAAGTGTATTTTATGATCGTTTTTACAGCCCAGTGTATTTTATGACCATATTAAAATTTGTAATTTGATTGGCTCATAATATTGTGTACTAGACGAATGATTCGGAATTTTATGTTCTTGTACAAGGTTGGAAATGGTAGTTTAGGCTCAGCAGGCGCGACTGAACTGTGTATAATTTCGAGTTTCTCAGAGGTAAGACCATGTTCAGTTCTTATTTTTATCCTTTTCCTCTGTAAAAAAACGAATCCCATGACTCGTTTCGTAACTGGTTTTCAGCAACATTGAATCTAGCTGAGGTAATCTTGACATCTGACATTTTTGGATCCGAAGGAAACTTTTGAGAGAGCATTTATTTTTTCTCTTGCATCCTGATATGCAGACCTTTGTTTTGTGAATTAGATGTGATGTCTTTCAGTGCACCTTTAATGAGGCCTAGGGTTGTTTGTTCGTCACTCGAAATAGAGCAAATGCAAATACAAATACAGCAGTTCACACTTCCGTGCAAGTGAAGCTAATAAAATGTGACACAGAAGTTGGCAGGAGAAGTAGACAATGTCTTTCGAAAAAACAGGCCAACACATGAATCTTAACATATACTATTTACAGAGGTAGAAAGGAAAATTAAGTGTGTGCCTATGCTCCAAAAGGTATTTATGCTGCTCCAACATTAACTTTTTGGCTTCTCCAAAAGGTGCTCGAAAACGATTTAGGCCAATCACGTAACTGAAAGCGGCACCGAACTCGCCGGTATGGAAGTGCATGCATTGGAAATACAGCACAGCTAGGTAAGCAAGGTCAACAAGACTCAACTTGTGAGTGAAACTGCTAAGGCCCTTATGGAGGCAATTAACTGTGTCCGAGATAACGTTCCTTTCAATGGACCGTACAAACACTTCGTCGGCAAACTCACAGAAGCAGGCGGGGTACTAGAACGGATACTAGAGGGAATTCATGGAGGCCATCTTGGCATAAATATGTATGAAGCGGAAGAAAGACAGCTAGTTTTATTTTTTTGCCAGACATTCGCAGCGACATCACGACAATGATTCAACGATGCCGTATTCGTCAGTTTACTTCGAAGCAACGGTGAATAACAAGTGATGCAGGAGGTTCCAAGCTTACCATGAACGCGCATTGGCATAGACCTGTATGATGCGTTTTACAACTTCTCAGAAGTAGAGAGGCTCAGGGAGGCAACGTCAGATACTGTTATTGTGGCGTTAGGCAGCGTGTTTGCGAGGTACCAAATGCTTCAAAAAGTTTGCAGGGACAGCAGCTCCATGGTTTTCGTCACCAAGATTTACAAAGGTTCGCTTTGAAGCACGATTTTCAACACACGACGTCCAGTCCAAACCCTCCGCGCTCCAATAGACTCGCAGACAAGTGTGCAATTCGTAAAACGAATACTCAAGAGAGCCAATGAAGTAGTACTTCTGGCTGGAGTTTCTTGGTTAGAGGTCGACCACTCTGGACGACGGCCGGCACCCCAGCGAGCTTCTAATGGGACGTGGATTTAGGTCCCACCTCAAAGACTTCTTGCCGACGGTTCTAACACAACTCTTGAAACGCAACCTGGAAAGCCACAATGAAAGTCTCCTCGAAGCCGTTACAGGAAGGTGACGTGTTACGTTTAAGGCACCAAGGACGATGGGCTACTGAAGCGTAAGTACTGTACAGGGTGGCACCAGTTCTTCGTTGGTTGTCACGGAAGACGTGCGAGAAGTTCAACGAAGAGCGCACCTGTCCCCGACGATGGAAGACTTCGTCCGTACCGAACTTTTCGAGGAATCTTCGAAAAATACCTCGATGGTTCGTCAACAGGGGCCACAGCTTAGCGCTCAATTAAGTGGTGTTTACTTCGGTGACTCCAGCAGCGCAGCGAGGCAGTGCAGCAGCTACAACCCCTGCAGTGACTCCAGCTGGAACCCCAAGTGCTTCTGTAGATCTCGCAGCAGAAGTGCCAGTTGGAGTGACCGATCGAACTCGTAAACCTAGGCTGTCTACTCCCCGGCACATCAGCCCCAACTGTATGGCGACCCCAACGGTTGAACTACAACGACAAATTCCAGCAGTATGCCTAATCACTATACCAAGTGCTTCGTGTTTGTTTGCTGTGTTTTGATGTCCCCCAAGAAATGAGAGGTAAGAGTTGTCCTGGAAACCTGGGGTGATTGCACTGCTTTCTCCCTGCTTGTACTTATTGCGAGTCTTTATATAAACGGATCAGCTTTGCTCCTGCACGCTGGCCCGTTGCATCTTTTACTGTTACAGACACAGGCTTTCTTTTCAGAATATGTAGCTAAGCGGAAGGTCCTATACCATGCTAGGCCGTGAGCTGGCCCAACTTTCCTGCCCATTCGAAGGTCTCACTGCTGAACCACGCGGTACTGAGAATAGAACTTTCCAAGTTATTTTGAAGTCTTCTACAAACTAAACTAACGCGAACCTTCCGGACAATGTGAGGGGCACGCACTCGACTTAAATTTCTTCAAGACCGGCAGCCTTAAGCCCAGTGGGCACACTTGACTTAATTTGCTTTAAGACAGGTAGCCTCAAGTCCCAGTATTAGTTCAAAAAACTGTGACTTAAACTTCTAGTTTCCGGCCGTAGTTTGAACGGCAGCTGGAAAAAGAACCATCGCAGGCAGTGCATGTTAATTTTTTGATGATAGCAGAACACCCAGAAGGAGCGACATATGGCATAGCAGTAAAGTGGATGTGTCAACCAATTAGTTCAATATCTACTAGAAAAAACGTCGAAAATGTTTTCGAAATGTGATTTCTTACGAAGTGAACGGCTCGGGCTGGCAGGAACGTGACTTTTCTTTCGTAGACGCATGAACTTAGTGACCAGTACGCCTTGTACTGTTCGTGTCCCTCTACATCATTATCTGTTATTTGGCGCTCTTTTCTGCACGTGGCATAGCATTGGCCTTATAAAAAAACTATCGTCTCACAAGAAGATGACATGAAATGTTCGATCTTTAGCAATGTCGAATATTGACGCGAACGGCAGTCTCGTGTTTGTGCCCACATCTTGCCGGGTCAGTCATTTATGCGGTGTCGGCTGCAACGAAAGTTATCTCAACTTTGATTCTTTTCCCCTTTTTTGCCGCGGCTGGCAGACGGTTCGCAGTGCACCGAACGCAATCACGCTGATTGGGCACGAACGACGTAACGGGACCCGGGCTTCAACGACCCTCGGACACAATTCCCGGCAAAAGTGGGGCTATGGAGGAGGGTGCCCAAGCCAGAGTCGCCGGCGAGGGCGCTGGGGAACCGGAAACTCCGACAGGTCAGCCTCGCGAGAGAGTGAGCCATTCGGTACGCATCGCCTCCGGCGGTCATTCCGCATGCGTAGGTTCGCTAATGAGGTCTTCCCGAGTCCCATCAAGTTTTAATAGATTTCGAGCGCGAGGTGCAAATGACGCCCCCCCCCCCCCTTCCCTTTTGTTCCCTACCCCTCTGTACTCCGTGGTACCTCACGATGGACTGCAGTAGAACGCAAAGAGCCATCTGAGGTAATCCAAATGCTGTAAGAGTGTCACCTGACCTTCGGGAAGGGCGCAGTGACGAGCGCCGCTTATAGACCAACACGCGGTTTACAAACACGTTCGCGTCTATACCCACCGGGTGTGGGTAATGCGCATGAGCAGAAACCATAGTATCGTGAAGTGAAGCCATGGCCCATCCGCCCCACCGATTGCAAGGCCATCGTTGCAGTGTTACGTCAGGGGCGTGTATTAATGTAAACACATTTTCACTTTTCCACTGGCCATTATCTATCATTTTTGTTTATGCCGACGCCGTGACAAAGTAGGGGGGCTGTGCTTTTTGCAGAAGTCCACTTTTTTGGAAACCTTCGCACGTATCGTAGTGCAAGGACGTCAGAAATGTCTAGTCACGAAGATCTAAGAACAGCACTGATGCCAAGAGTGATGTGGAAAGAAACAAATCTTGTTTGCGCAGTCGTTTCTTCTGCAGAGCCGGCGTTTGAGGTTATTACTTCCATATTTATCGCTGGAGGCTAGATTTCGGGCACTGGTCTTCTTCCGAAAAGTCACGTGTCGATTATTAAAATAGGGTGGTAAATACGCCCAAAACAAAGAGGGACAGAGAAAGAGGTGCACAGAACATGGCTTAACATGCAACTGAACTTTACTGAAAGGAAGAAATAAAGAAGAAGAATAAAGCCGCACATGCACAAAGATGATGGCCTTCCATTGACCACCTGGAAAGCCTGCCGTCACTGTTGAGTGAGCGTAGCTATGACCGATGAAAGCCTGCTCCTTATCGGATAGGGCAACAGAAGAAGCACTGAGACAGACATTCGTGCCATGGGCCGTTATCATGAATGCCTTATGTATCTCGCGTTCTAATTTTGTTTTGAATTTTCCCAAAATCTTGGTGCTATTGAACTCGGCCTGGCAATCACACCCATTAGAATGAACAGCCAAGTGTCTAGAATGAGAATCGCCTGGTGGCGGCGGAGTGTTCTTTGATTCTACCACTAATGCACCTCCCGTCTGGCCAACATAAACCCTACCGGAAGACAGGGGACATCACAGGTAACCTCTAAGGCACATTGCCGAAACTTGGCGGCACTGACGCTTGCCGCACATTCCCTCCATATCACCCGGCACTCCTTCATTGTTTATTCTTTCGCATAGCTTAAAATTTTGTTTGGGGCGGAAAAACTACAGAAATGCGAAACTTATCCGCCACCTTTTGTGGTTGTGAGAGACTTTATGTAGATAAGGCAGGAGAGCAGGTCTAACTTCAGGCCTTGCCCTTTCAGCCTCCTCTCCTTCAACAAAACTCTTCAGCTTCGTTATCAACCCTTCAGAAACATCAGATAAGACCCGTGAAGGGAGCCCCACATCCTGCAATCTGTCCAGCTGCACCGGAAAACTAAAACTCATCTTGTGAAGGCAAAGATTTTTCAAGGAGGCAGCCAGGCACCTAGAGGCAATGCCCCTCTGTGCGAGCTTCGAATGAGCCGAGTCAAACGGGAGAAGATTTTCTTTCCCTTGGTCACGGGTGACTATGGGTTGCGTGAATCTTCTTCGTTGTCTTCATCTATATCATCTTAATGATCCTCAACTTCGTCTTCATCAAGAATATCCAGCGCTGGAACCCGGTTCGAAAGGTGTTGCCTGTTTTTGTCCGTAAAGCGACGAAGCCCTGAGACGTATTCGCTTGGGAGTGGTGCCCGACGATCTGTCGAGGTTTTCTTTTGTTGTTCGGATATACCAGGATTCCAAGTGCAGACGTCTACCCAGTGTTTTTCCGTGGCCAGAATCATGGCCACGGAAAAACACTCGCGTAGACCTCTGCACCTGGAATTCTGGTATATCCAAACAACAAAAGAAAACGTCAACAGATCTTTGGGCACTCATCCCAAGCGAATACGTCTCAGGGACTTCGTCACTTTACGGAAGAACACGGGCGCAACCTTTAAAACCGGGCTGCAGCGCTGGATATTCTTGATGAAGATGAAGTTGAAGATTATTAAGATAATATAGATCAAGACGACGGAGAAGATTCGCCGAACCCATAGTCACCAGTGACCAAGGGACCGAGCTGGTCCCGAAATGCAGGCTATCTTGTTTTTATTCAAACTTGGTTAGAGTTTCAACTTTGTTTAGTCAACCTCGTTCTTGAGAACGTTCCACAGTTAATCAGTTCCGAGCAGACTTGTACGTAACTTAAATACTCTACTCAAGTTACCGTATCTTAAATACTTTGTGAGTAACTTCGTATCTTGCAAATACTTTCGAACGTCAGTATTTAGTACTCTAACTTAAATACTTTTTCAAGTAACTTGTACTCATTTTAAAGTTACTTTTAAGTTACTCTCTTTTCTTTTTTTAGAGGCGGGAAGATTGGAAAGTATTGAGCTCAGTTATTTTGGTTAGGCGCCCTGCTATTGCAGATACATTTCGTGCCAGGTAATACAGTGCACTTCCGTGCTTCTGCTGAAAAAGTGACACGGAGAAGCAGATGTGAGCCTCAAGGAGCAGGCGCGTTTCCTGTCTTCACACTCGGACAAAACGTCAAAGCGCATTTTCTTAGAATTTGTTTGTGGTCAAGCCCAAGAGAAACAGAGATTCTGAAGCAGAGGGGCATGCGGTGAGCATAAGATGTGTACAAAGCGCCAGAGGAAGGGCACTTGCGTCAGAGAGGGTGGATTCTACAAGTGTCTGGTAAGAGTCGACAGTAAACCGGAGTTTATTTTTCTATGTCATGGGTAAAGCATATAAAGAAAGCGCTTCCAGCTTCAGAAATGCCTCCACATTTTGACGCGCCCGCGGTGAGGTGTCTCCGGGGCGCGCGCTTGACATGTCCCATGCTTCCATGCTTCCAAACCGTTACCGGAACACGATAACCGTTTGCTAAAAGGCCCATCGCTCGTGGCGTACGCAGCATTGTGTCTTCGGTAGCATGAATGACCGCCGAACGGCTATTCAGCATCGGCGGAGAAGTGTTTAAAAACAGTTGCAGACTATCGGACATGAATTTCGAAAAGCAGCTGTTCCTGCAAGCTAACAAAGCTATTTGGTAATGGCGTTTTGATTTTAATTTTCGCAAGTGAATAAGAGATTGATTGAATGAAGTTTTTATTTTGTTTCATTTCGCAGCCACTTGGGACCTCCTAGAAGCCTGAGTGGGCAGCCAATGTCGAGCTAAGAGATTTTTAGGAGATTCCACAGTAGCTGGGAGGAAGAATTTTTCTGACTTTGGCTGTGCTTGAAAATGAATTGCAGAGAAAATTGTAACTTGAGAGTATCTTGAAAGTAACGAGTTACTTTTTCTGGAGCATTTTGTGCTCTACTCAATTACTTTACAAGTTCTGAGCATTTAGTTCTCGACCCAGTTACTATTTTTGTGGTACTCAGTAACTTAACTTAAATACTTTTAGTGAGTATCCACTGACAGACCTGGTTCTGAGTAAAAGGCTGATACCCGATGTTTCAGATTTTTTACGTGTAAATGGAACAGAAGTCCGCAAGTTGTTTTTAATTTCTAACAGCAGCTTCACAAAGTGATGTGCAAAAGGTATTTCTGACATGCCATTGCGTACGTGAAGAACTTTGACCCGCTTCAAAGGTGTATTCCTCGCCTGATGGAACTGGCTTCTAACCTTCGACTCGACCAGCCTTCTCTCTTTACACTGCTTGACTGCCCCAGAACTATTTCTTATCAATATCAATGTGTCCTAGGACACTTTGATATTGATAAGAAATAGTTCTGGGGCAGTCAAGCAGTGTAAAGAGAGAAGGCTGGTCGAGTCGAAGGTTAGAAGCCAGTTCCATCAAGGCGGAAGACACCTTTGAAGCGGGTCAAAGTTCTTCACATACGCAATGGCATGTCAGAAATACCTTTTGCACATCACTTTGTGAAGCTGCTGTTAGAAATTAAAAACAACTTGCGGACTTCTGTTCCATTTACACGTAAAAAATCTGAAACATCGGGTATCAGCCTTTTACTCAGAACCAGGCTGTGCTGTGGATACTCACTAAAAGTATTTAAGTTAAGTTACTGAGTACCACAAAAATAGTAACTGGGTCGAGTACTAAATGCTCAGAACTTGTAAAGTAATTGAGTAGAGCACAAAATGCTCCAGAAAAAGTAACTCGTTACTTTCAAGATACTCTCAAGTTACAATTTTCTCTGCAATTCATTTTCAAGCACAGCCAAAGTCAGAAAAATTCTTCCTCCCAGCTACTGTGGAATCTCCTAAAAATCTCTTAGCTCGTCATTGGCTGCCCACTCAGGCTTCTAGGAGGTCCCAAGTGGCTGCGAAATGAAACAAAATAAAAACTTCAT
Source organism: Ixodes ricinus (assembly GCA_037355805.1). Lineage (NCBI taxonomy): Eukaryota > Metazoa > Arthropoda > Arachnida > Ixodida > Ixodidae > Ixodes > Ixodes ricinus. The sequence continues at coordinate 58,791 of JAZHYW010008299.1, forward strand.
TCAATCAATCTCTTATTCACTTGCGAAAATTAAAATCAAAACGCCATTACCAAATAGCTTTGTTAGCTTGCAGGAACAGCTGCTTTTCGAAATTCATGTCCGATAGTCTGCAACTGTTTTTAAACACTTCTCCGCCGATGCTGAATAGCCGTTCGGCGGTCATTCATGCTACCGAAGACACAATGCTGCGTACGCCACGAGCGATGGGCCTTTTAGCAAACGGTTATCGTGTTCCGGTAACGGTTTGGAAGCATGGAAGCATGGGACATGTCAAGCGCGCGCCCGGGTGACACCTCACCGCGGGCGCGTCAAAATGTGGAGGCATTTCTGAAGCTGGAAGCGCTTTCTTTATATGCTTTACCCATGACATAGAAAAATAAACTCCGGTTTACTGTCGACTCTTACCAGACACTTGTAGAATCCACCCTCTCTGACGCAAGTGCCCTTCCTCTGGCGCTTTGTACACATCTTATGCTCACCGCATGCCCCTCTGCTTCAGAATCTCTGTTTCTCTTGGGCTTGACCACAAACAAATTCTAAGAAAATGCGCTTTGACGTTTTGTCCGAGTGTGAAGACAGGAGCAAGCGCTGCCGGCTTCGAGGCTCACATCTGCTTCTCCGTGTCACTTTTTCAGCAGAAGCACGGAAGTGCACTGTATTACCTGGCACGAAATGTATCTGCAATAGCAGGGCGCCTAACCAAAATAACTGAGCTCAATACTTTCCAATCTTCCCGCCTCTAAAAAAAGAAAAGAGAGTAACTTAAAAGTAACTTTAAAATGAGTACAAGTTACTTGAAAAAGTATTTAAGTTAGAGTACTAAATACTGACGTTCGAAAGTATTTGCAAGATACGAAGTTACTCACAAAGTATTTAAGATACGGTAACTTGAGTAGAGTATTTAAGTTACGTACAAGTCTGCTCGGAACTGAATAACTGTGTAGAACGTTCACAAGAACGAGGTTGACAAACAAAGTTGAAACTCTAACGAGACTGAATAAAAACAAGATAGCTTACATTTCGCCTGCTCGGTCCCTATGGGTGACTATAGGTGGGGCGAATCTTCTCCGTCGTCTTCATCTATATCATCTTAATAATCTTCAGCTCATCTTCATCAAGAATATCCAGCGCTGCAGCCCGGTTCGAAAGGTTGCGCCCGTGTTCTTCCGTAGTGACGAATCCCTGACGACGTGTTCGCATGGGAGAGTGACCGATGATCTGTTGACGTTTTCTTTTGTTGTTTGGATATACCAGAATTCAGGTGTTGCCGTCTACGCGAGTGTTTTTCCGTGGCCACAATTCTGGCGATGGAAAAACACTGGCGTAGCCTGGAATCCTGGTATATCAAAACAACAAAGAAAACGTCGACAGATCGTCGGGCACACTCAAGCGTTTACGTCTCAGGGCTTCGTCGCTTTACGAAAAAAAACGGGCAGAACCTTTCCAAACCGGGTTCCAGCGCTGGATATTCTTGATGAAGACGAAGCAGAAGATTATTTATATGATACAGATGAAGAACAACGAAGAAGATTCGCCCAACCCGCTAGTCACCCGTAACCAGGGAAAGAAAATCTCCCATTTGGCTCGGCCCATTCGAAGCTCGTAAAGAGGGGAATTGCCTCAGATTCCTTGCTGCCTCCTTGAAAAACCTTTGCCCTCACAAGATGAGTTTTAGTTTTCAGGTGCAGCTGGACAGATTGCAGGATGTGGGGCTCCCCTCACGGGTCTTATCTGATGTCTGAAGGGTTGATAAAGAAGTTGAAGAGTTTTGTTGAAGGAGAGGAGGCTTAAAGGGCAAGGCCTGAAGTTAGACCTGCTCTCCTGCCTTATCTACGTAAAGTCCCTCACAACCTCAAAAAGTGGCGGATAAGTTTCGCATTTCTCGTAGTTTTTCCGCCCCAAACAAAATTTTAAGCTATGCGAAAGAATAAACAATGAAGGAGTGCCGGGTGATATGGAGGGAATGTGCGGCAAGCGTCATGCCGCCAAGTTTCGGCAATATGCCTTAGAGGTTATCCATGATGTCCCCCTGTCTTCCGGTAGGTTTATGTTGGCCAGACGGGGAGGTGCATTAGTGGTAGAATCATAGAACACCCCGCCGCCATCCAGGCGATTCTCGTCTGGATACTCTAGCTGTTCATTCTAATGGGTGTGATTGCCAGGCCGAGTTCAATAGCACCAAGATTTTGGGAAAATTCAAAACAAAAATTTGAACGCGAGATACATAAGGCATTCATGATAACGGCCCATGGCACGAATGTCTGTCTCAATGCTTCTTCTGTTGCCCTATCCGATAAGGAGCAGGCTTTCATCGGTCAAGCTACGCTCACTCAACAGTGACGGCAGGCTTTCAGGTAAGTCAATGGAAGGCCATCATCTGTTGTGCATGTGCGGCTTTATTCTTCTTCTTTATTTCTTCCTTCAGTAAAGTTCAGTTGCATGTTAAGCCATGTTCTGTGTACCTCTTCTCTGTCCCTTTTTGTTTTGGGCGTATTTACCACCCTATTTTAATAATCGACACGTGATTTTCGGAAGAAGACTATGCCCGAAATCCTAGCCTCCAGCGATAAATATGGAAATAATAACCTCAAACGCCGGCTCTGTGAAGAAAGCGACTGCGCAAACAAGATTTGTTTCTTTCCACATCACTCTTGGCATCAGCGTTGCTTAGATCTTCGTGACTAGACATTTCTGACGTCCTTGCACTACGATACGTGCGAAGGTTTCCAAAAAAGTGGACTTCGCAAAAAGCACAGCCCCCCTACTTTGTCATGGCGTCGGCATAAACAAAAATGATAGATAATGGCCAGTGGAAAAGTGAAAATGTGTTTACATTAATACACGCCCCTGACGTAACACTGCAACGATGGCCTTGCAATCGGTGGGGCGGATGGGCCATGGCTTCACTTCACGATACTATGGTTTCTGCTCATGCGCATTACCCACACCCGGTGGGTATAGACGCGAACGTGTTTGTAAACTGCGTGTTGGTCTATAAGCGGCGCTTTACTGCGCCCTTCCCGAAGGTCAGGTGACGCTCTTACAGCATTTGAATTACCTCAGATGGCTCTTTGCGTTCACTGCAGTCCATCGTGATGTACCACGAGTACAGAGGGGTAGGGAACAGAAGAAGGGCGCCATTTGCACCTCGCGCTCGAAATCTATTAAAACTGATAGGACTCGGAAGACCCTATTAGCGAACCACGTCTGACTGCTGGCGGAGGCGATGCGCCCAATGGCCACTCCTCGCGAGGCTGACCTGTCGGAGTTTCCGGCCCCAGCGCCCTCACCGGCGACTTGGCTTGGGCACCCCTCCTCCATAGCCCCACTTTGCCGGGAATTGTGTCCGGAGGGTCGTTGAGCCCGGGTCCTGTTACGTCGTTCGTGCCCAATCAGCGTGATTGCGTTCGGCGCACCTGCGAACCGTCTGCCAGCCGCGGCAAAAAAGGGGAAAAGAATCAAAGTTGAGATAACTTTCGTTGCAGCCGACACCGCATAAATGACTGACCCGGCAAGATGTGGGCACAAACACGACTGCCGTTCGCGTCAATATTTGACATTGCTAAAGATCGAACATTTCATGTCATCTTCTGTGAACGATAGTTTTTTTATAAGGCAATGCTATGCCACGTGCAGAGAAGAGCGCCAGGCTACAGATAATGATGTAGAGGGACACAACAGTACAGGGCGTACTGGTCACTAAGTTCATACGTCTACGAAAGAAAAGTCACGTTCCTGCCTGCCCGAGCCGTTCACTTCGTAAGAAATCACATTTCGAAAACATTTTCGACGTTTTTTCTAGTAGATATTGAACTAATTGGTTGACACACTCACTTTACTCTATGCCATATGTCGCTCCTTTGGGCTCTTCGCTATCATCAAAAAATTAACATGCACTGCCTGCGATGGTTCTTTTTCCCGCTGCCGTTCAAACTACGGCCGGAACTAGAAGTTTAAGTCACAGTTTTTGAACCAATACTGGGACTTGAGGCTGCCTGTCTTAAAGCAAATTAAGTCAAGTGCGCTCCACTGGGCTTAAGGCTGCCGGTCTTGAAGAAATTTAAGTCGAGTGCGTGCCCCTCACATTGTCCGGAAGGTTCGCGTTAGTCAGTTTTTAGAAACTTCAAAATAACTTGGAAAGTTCTATTCTCAGTACCGCGTGGTTCAGCAGTGAGACCTTCAAAGGGGCAGGAGTTGCGCCAGCTCACGGCCTAGCATGGTATAGGACCTTCCGCTTAGCTACATATTCTGAAAAGAAAGCCGTGTCTGTAACAGTAAAAGATGCAACGGGCCAGCGTGCAGGAGCAAAGCTAATCCGTGTATATAAAGACTCGCAATAAGTGCAAGCAGGGAGAACAGTGCAATCACCCCAGGTTCTCCAGGACAACTCTTACCTCTCATTTCTTGGGGGACATCAAACACAGCAAACAAACACGAAGCACTTGGTATAGTGATTAGGCATACTGCTGGAATTTGTCGTTGTAGTTCAACCGTTGGGGTCGTTGCACAGTTGGGGCTGGCGCCGGTGATAGACAGCCTAGGTTTGCGAGCTCGATCGGTCACTCCAACTGGCACTTCTGCTGCAAGATCCTACAGAAGCACTTGGGAGTTCCAGCTGAGCTACTGCAGGGGTTGTAGCTGCTGCACTGCCCGTTGCGCTGCTGAGTCACCGAAGTAAACACCACTTAATTGAGCGCTAAGCTGTGGCTCCTGTTGACGAACCACCGAGTATTTTTCCAAGATTCCTCGAAAAGTACGGTACGGGCGAAGTCTTCCATCGTCGGGACAGGTGCCTTTCGTTGAACCTTTCGCTACGTCTTCCGTGACAACCAACGAAGAACTGGTGCCACCCTGTACAGTCACGCTTCAGTAGCCCATCGTCTGGTGCCTTAAACGTAACACGTCACCTTCCTGTAACGGCTCTCAGGAGACTTTCATTGTGGCTTTCTGTTGTGTCTCAAGACGTGTGTTAGAACCAGCCGGGAAGAAGTCTGTGTATGGGACCTAAATCCGCGTCCATTAGAAGCTCGCTGGGGTGCCGGCCGTCGTCCAGAGTGGTCGACCTCTAACCAAGAAACTCCAGCCAGAAGTACTACTTCATTTGCTCTCTTGAGTATTCGTTTTACGAATTGCACACTTGTCTGCCAGTCTATTAGGCCTGGAGGGTTCGGAACTGACGTTTGTGTTGAAAATCGTACTTGAAAGCGAACCTTGTAAATCTTGGTGACGACAACTGGGGGCTGCTGTCCCTGCAAACTTTGCGAAGCATTTGGTACCTCGCAACACGCTGCCTAACGCCACAATAACAGTATCGACGTTGCCTCCCTGAGCTTCGCGACTTCTGAGAAGTTTTAAAACGCATCATACAGTCTATGCCAATGCGCGTTCATGATAAGCTTGGAACCTCCTGCATCACGTTGTTGCTTCGAAGTAAACTGGCGAATACGGCATCGTTGAATCATTGTCGTGATGTCGTTGCGAATGTCTGGCAAAAAGATGCTAGCTGTATTCTCCTTGCTCCATACATATTTATGCCAAGATTGCCTTCAAGGAACTCCTCAGTATCCGTTCTAGTACCCCGCCTGCTTCTGTGAGTTTGCCGACGAAGTGTTTTTACAGTCCATTGAAAGGAACGTCATCTCGGACACAGTTAATTGCCTCCATAAGGGCCTTAGCAGTTTCACCACAAGTTGAGTCTTGGCGACCTTGCTTACCTAGCTGCGCTGTGTTTCCAATGCAGGTCACGTCCACACTGGCGAGTTCGGTGCCACTCTCAGTTACGTGATTTACTCCAACTCTATTTTGGAGCACTTTTGGGGGCCAAAAGTTAATGTTGGAGCAGCACAAATACCTTTTTGGAGCATAGGCACATACTTAATTTTCCTTGTACTCTGTATTTAGTATATGTCAAGATTCATATGTTGGCCTGTTTTTTTTTTAAAGACATTGTCTACTTCTCCCTGCCAACTTCTGTGTCACATTTATTAGCTTCACTTGCACGGAAGTGTGAACTGCTGTATTTGTGATTTGCATCTGCTCTATTTCCGAGCGACGAACAAACTACCCTAGGCCTCATTAAAGGTGCGCTGAAAGACTTCGCATCTAATTCACAAAACAAAGGTCTGCATATCAGGATGGAAGAGAAAATAAATGCGCTCTCAAAAGTTTTTTTCGGACCCAACTAAATGTCAGTAAGTCTGAATTACCTCAGCTAGATACAATGTTGCTGAAAGCCAGTTACAAACGAGTCATGGACTAGTTTTTTTTTCAGAAGAAAAGGATAAAAGCAAGGAACTGAACATGTCTTACACTCTGAGAAACTCGAAATTATACATAGTTCAGTCGCGCCTGCTGATAGCCTAAACTACCATTTTCAACCTTGTACAAGAACGTAAGAATTCCGAATCATTTGTCTAGTACACAATATTGAAGCCAATCAAATTACAGAGCCTAATGTGGTCATAAAATACACTGCGCTTGTAAAAACGATCATAAAATACATCACAATTTTTTTTATACGCTTTCAATGCCAGACGTTTTGGTCGCTCCATAGGAGTATGCCATACGACTGAGGCAAACTCAAGGCGGCTTGCGGCCGAGGATCCAAAATAACATATGAAAACCAAAGTAAATGTTTTTTTTTAAGGTATGGAGTACAAGAACCATTGTTGTACCTCTAGGAAGTTATGTTAGAACAGAACAATATTAAGCAGCTGGGTTGACCTTTCATAGAAGTTCTGTAGGATGTGATAGAATTTATATTTGTAATTAGGGGAAAAAAACAAAGCTTTGTAATTTGATTAGAGACACCAGTGACACTTTATATGCAGAACTTTGTAATAACAAAAAATTGTAAAGTGAACGATTAAATATGCATGCTTAATATCCAGGTGAACTAATTCAAGTTATTAAAGCTTGCACCTACTGCCCCAGCAAATTTAGTTTTAATTTTTTATACTCACTGTCACCGCTTTGATGGAACCTATATAAAGGTGATAACTCTAAAGAGAGCCGACGTAAAAATGAGCAAAGAAAGCAGTCTATCATAAATATTCTCCAGGTACCTAAGCATCGTTGCTTAATCTCAAATTTGAAAAAAAGAAAAATGGCTTGCAAGTGTTGTCTTGTGTTAAATATACGAGTCGTCGTTTTTTATTTAAAAATGGGGCTGAAGCTAGGTCAGCACTTCAACACTCACTGAGCTTTTTTTTTTTTTTTTTGAATACCCGGCGCCTGCGTGAACGTACATTCGGCCATGAGGAGCGCTCTTTAGCGCGCGGGTGTGCTACGGCAAAGCAAGATACTCCAAATAGTTATACGCTCACTTCGCGTTTTCTCGCTTTCCGGCACTGCACCAAAGTGCGGCGAGAAGCATACTCAACAAAAACTAACTAACCCACCAGAACAAGCCACGGACGCGAGACATATCGCGAGATTTTCGAGTACTTGCGACACAGTCGAAGGTTTTGACAACTTCGCAAAGCTCACCGTATTTATGCGACCGTGCAGCGGGCATGCATTATTATATATATTTAGTAATAATAAAGTAAAATTACAATTTGGGTCAATGTTGGCGCAATCAATCTCTATTCCGGTGAAATGTAACAAGATGTAGCAGGTTAAGCACTTTGGCGCAGTTTGGCGAAAATGGGGCAAGAATCACATCACTGCCCTTTGTCGCCCATAAAGAAGTGCTCTCAGAAGGACGATCTCGAGACCGCCAAGTCTTTACCGAGGACGTACTCCGCCTGAGTATCGTACTTCACGCGTCTTAAAAAGTACCGTTGCACGGCATGCTTTCCAACGCCTTTTTGTGCAATAGAAAATTAGAGGCTTGTGAGTCGGTTTCTGCCACGGCTCAACGACCTTATACAATATGGTGAGGCTCGTGCATGCCTACGTCACACCCAGAACTTTTTGTTTTTCGAATTTACTAGTAGCGAGTCTCCTCACAACAAAGGACCCGTGAAGAACAGCCGCTGGTCGCCATTGGTCCTGATGTGTCTCTAGCGTTGCAGCCCCTGTACTCGTACTTCCTGATCGAAATATATTCACGGATCTTTTGTGGTAAAACAAAAGGCGTGCATTGGGGCAATGTAGTCAGAAGCTGTTTTTAACATTCCCACTCTGGTAATGGCATAGGACCACTCAAACACCGAGTTATCCTTAACAACTCTGCGCATTAAGGTGGTCTCCTGAGGGCAGAGACTTGGAATAAACATTCTAAAGAATGATTAATAAACGCCAATAATCGCTGTACTTCTATTTGCTAGCTGGTATGTGGAAAGTTGTGAATGTTCCGTAGACCAGGGCTGGGCTTGTAGCAATTATTTTTGCATTAATTATGTAACCCAATAACTCCCATTCTCTTGCGTCTGCAATTTGCATTTGTTCAGGTTGAACGTAAGATCCTCTTGACTGAATCTCCGTAGTACCGCCCGTAACCTTTTATTGTGGTTGGCCTGCGTTCTCCCCACAATAGGATGTCGCCGATGTATATCCCAAGCATCTGGGACATTTTATTTGGAAACACTCCCGTGAAGAAGCTGTACCAAATGGTAACCATATATATTAGGGACTTCCTTGAGCAAACCGTTACCATGTTCCCGCGTATTGCACTGCTGCGGGACGCTCTGATGCATGTGCTTAAAGGCCGACGTGCAGCCTCGGTTTTCTGCAAGGAAGATCATCCCTCTTCGGACTCCCCTCTCCTAAGTTGCGAGGAAAAACAGTGGAAGCAAAAATTAAAACGTAGAAGAACAAGAAGAAAAAATGCAACGTGCCCTTGACACTCTCACTTAC
>JAZHYW010008300.1:0-22779 GCA_037355805.1 Ixodes ricinus
ACCACACGTCGCGATGACCAAACCAAATACGTGACGTCACAGGGACGATGGCAGCGCCCAGCGTAGCGGCTGCATCCCAGCTGGGCCGGAGCTTGTCGGATGCGTTGTTTGTTGTCGTCTGGCGTCGGCGATTTGATTCTCAGACGCTGGAAGCCGTCATATGAGGCCGGCCGAAAAGCGACTTCAGAGTTCAGCGTGGTGTCTGGACGTAGGTAATAACGTGGAACGGCGTAGGAGTGAACGGCGCATTCTCGCCGGTGACCGACGGGGATATTGCCACGCAAGCAGACAATCGGCCCTACGTTGCTCGGACCTCGGCGGACGGATTCGGATACCGCAAGTAAATTTTAAGGCGACGTTTCTGTGCTCTCTTTCGTTGACCACTCGGCACCTTCTCGAGGCCTGCAGAATGGCGTGTGTGTTGTGTTTGATACGCAGTTCAGCGACGGAAATTGCGTGAGTCGTGCTTGCAGTGTAATCAGGAAAGGCTTGTCTAAATGACCGAAGGCTTACCACTTTGCTGTGCGGCGCACCGGGAGAGCGGCCTTTCAAGCTTCTGCTGGTAGTTCCTGTGCCGCGCTTTAGGTAATGGCGGTTGCTTCCTAAATTGTTCTGGCGTAGACGTGCACTTTCACGGAGCACAGGTGTTGCAGTTGGTATTGATTCCGCTTGTCTGTCGCACGTTTCGTCGCATCGCCAGTTTGATCAACACCTCGTGACGCCAGGAATTGCGGGGCTGTATGGGCATTTCATCAAAAAGGGGAAGTTACCTCACCCAGTCCACCTCGTTCACGCTCGCTTTGCGACGACATTCTGCAGCGGCTCATTACCAGAAAGTGGGTCCCCACATCCATTTCAGTTCAGTTCGGAAACTAGAAATGCCTCTAAAACAATGCAGCTTTTTTAGTGGTCAGGATAGACTCCTCTTCTGTCTGTTTTGTCATATTGTCACAGATGCTTGCTTCAGTCCCACTTTCACCAATATTTACTATTCTGGAAAGCTCCAGGCCAGTGCTCGAAGCTATCATTGCGCATGTTCCGGCGGAGGGTGCGCGCAACATTTTACCCATAGCCACTTTCAATTTGTGTAGGACCCTGGCGGCTCCTCAGCCGAGTTGCCCCGCGTCTTAAACTGCCTGGCGAGCCGTGAACCAAGTCCTATCCCGAGCCCAGCAGAAAAACCGCAAGACGAGCGAGTACCGCAAGGACGAACCTCTGAAATGCACCACAAAGAACCTTGAAATCCGAGCCAGTCGCTGCCACCAGCAAGAACCACCGGAATTCGGTCTTTTGCCAGAAAAAAACCGAAGCTGACTGGGCTTCGGCAATGACAAATCTGTAGCAGCAAACCGCGTCCGCTCCCATCATCAGCCGGTATGCCCGTCGCACCTCACACTCTGATGCCCTTTCACGCAAGTGCGGGCGAAGACGTCGAGAACTGGGATTGAAATTTATGAACGTGTCGCCCGCCACAGTGGGTAGACGGACCAAACCAGCTCCTGCAGAACCTATACTACGGAAGCAACCGCCAGGCAACTGGTTTGAGAACCACGAACTTCCTCCCTATGCACGTCGTGGGAAGTTTGCACCGATCGAGCTGAAGTGCACGTTCATCAGCCAACATTGACCAGGGAGAGCCGAATTCCTGATTCTGTCCAGGATCCGGCCCCAACAAAGAGCGTCACCGCTCTCTGGTGGAAGATGCTTTGGGCGCGATCGAGCACCCACGCCAACTCCGGATGTTACAGAAGACAAGAAGCTAAGAACTCATGTCCCCCATGTGAGGTACAATCACCTCCAACAGCGCCTTGTCCGCAACCCCAACGACAACAGTCGAAGGGGTTCATATCACCGCGGCTTCCGGGCATGGAATGTACACTGCAGGCCTGAGCCTCGTCGCTATCAACAACTCCCCTGCGCTCTCAACGCTCGAGTCGTCCAGCTGCAACTTCGATGCCAGCCTCCCAGGCATCCGCGACATCCACGACGTTGTCCGGGAGGAGACCAGGAAGCTACTCTCCGCCATCAGTTGCCCGGCTTTACTTTGACTGCCGAGTTTGTTTCGGAACAAGTTCGACAGGCATTTCAACTGGAGACTTCGAGCAAAGCGGCATCTTTGACGAACCGAGCGCGACTTGATAGCACAAAGTCACGATGACCGCCATCGACTACCCGTTACTATTCAATGCCGATTCAACGAGACACCCCAACGCCGAAGCACTATTACATGCTCGAGCTTGCTGGCATTGATGCAGAAAAACTACCGCGAAAATTTGCAGGATTAGAAGCCAGCCCCGCAGCTTCAGTGCATCAGGATGTCAGTGGGCCGCACATGACGTACGATTGCTGCTAGACGGCATCAGTCGGTCAAAGTTGCCACCTGACCAAACTGAACACCGACGTGCCAGGAGCATCATCCGACAAACAAGCAGCACAGGTAACTATGACTGAACGCCTCGAGGACGAGACTCGTCGCAGAAAGAACCTCGTTATGGGAACCATTTGCAAAGTTGAACCAATAATTACGTAACCGGGCGGAAATCAACATATTTGATACACTAACCTTAATAAACATACTTCCGCTCGCCCTTACGTCTTCAGAGCTCTCTACACAAAGAATCAGTGCCCACCGCATGTGCTGGAACTCTTTGAATGCACTTCCCGCATCTCTGACCCCTCAATATTAATTATGGGACATACCAGACTGGCTGCAGTGGGCTGCACTCGTTCCACTTTACCGAACATATGTATGCATCCGAAAAACCAACTCCAGTGTGATGTGGAAAATGTGCTATTTATTAATTTATTCCCTCCATGGGGCTTTGGTAGACATTGTGCAGAGAGGATACTCAAAACTGGCGCATCACGTGATAATAACATTAAAGCACACTGCTGTAACTTGTTAGCTGCAAAAACAAACACACCCTCTAAGCATCTAGTTTAACGGTATGTGTTCATGCGACTGCTAGAGCAGTGAGGACACTTCCAATACGCCCGACACAACAGGACCCTTTGGCAAAATCCCCATCAAGCAACAGCTAAACTGTCGCCATTTTTTTTCGCGTGCAAAGCACACAAATATGACCCACAGTTCACGTCGAACGCGTTGATGCAGCATTCGAGTCCACATTGCTAAGGCCCAGCCGAGTTCACAGCGACGGCGTGGACATAACATTCTTGCCGGACAAATGGCCAAAGCATGAGCGGCCTTGGGCAACCAGGAGTAATAGCTACAATGTAACGTGTTCCGCATCACAATTTGGCAAGCGAAGCGAAGGCTACAGTCTTGGCGAGTCAATATGGCAATGCTGGAGAGAGCAAACGACAAGATAATCGGAGTGCTCGTCAGCACAAGATTTCTCACATGCTCTTCACTCCGGGGTCAATCTGATTGGCACGAGGGGCCGTGTGGTGGTTGCCCTTTCCAGGTTAGCGGTAATAGCAGCAGGCGGCCCACAACTTAGAAAGAAGCCTATCGAAGAGACCGGAAAGGAATGGCAGTCAACATTTTTCAACAAGACTCGCTTTTCGGGCAAGGGGTAACACAACATGTGAACTCATCTTGTACAGGTAACTAGAACAAGTAAATGCACTGTTGGTGAAAAAAGTATTGCGGCAAAAAACCTGCACGTAGCAGCACCTGTGCAACTAATCTTATGCGTGCACCAAAAATTGCAAGTTTCCGAATAGCATTGAAGCAGTGTGTCTGCAACGATTTATTCATCCCCCACTCAATAAAAAACGTCATCCTCGCTGTTGAAAATAAGTGGTGCAATTCGCACTACAAAAAAGGAAGAAAAGCGACTCGAATGTAGAATCGTCGATTAGCACATAAAGGTTAAAGATCGCGTGGCGAGAAAAGTTTCTATGGTTATTCGGTGACGCAGGCTGAAACAACTTCCCCTAAGTCCTCACGTGATTGTATACATTTCTGGCTTCGATTCTTCAGACGTTCAAACGAAGCTGTGAAAAAATGCGATTACATGGCTCTAGGAGTTATATCGTAAAATTGGTTATAAGTTACTAAAAACGTAAAGATCGCAGGAGCCTCTCGCAAAAAGCTGGCTGTGCATTATGCAGTTACCTGAGGGCTGAAACGAATTCGCCTAGGCCCTACGTCCGATGTATGCATACCGCGTCAATTCTCAGACATTCCAACGTTCAAACAAAAGCTAAGAGAAAGCGAAATTGCATGCTAAAAGCACTAAAGCTCTATCGACCTCGAACACATCCGGGAATCGAGTACCGGTACGCGACACGGCTGATGCTGTCCTGCTGATAGAGAACCAGAAGCTTGTTCGCGAGTGATAAAGGCAGATCTTGAGCTCATACACAATAGACGGCGGCAGACTTCGAAGTATAGAAAACTCCCACTAGTACATCACATCGTGCCGACGAGAACGGTTGTCTCTTCGCATCACCTGCCCCAGCCTGCCCCGATACAGCGCTGAACGAATCTCGCATTGTAGTCGTTACGAATCTTGTCGTCGCCACGAATGAAAGATAAGAGATAAAGCAAAACATTTCTAAAAACGTTGCGGTTATAGAACGCAGTTTTCTGAAGTGAAGATTCTACTCGCGAGACAAGGAAAATTCACTGAAGGTTGTCTCAAAACTAAAGAAATTGAATTTTGCTGTTTTATTATTTAAATGCACCGCAATTTGATGCAAACGGCAGAAGTGTCGACAATCAGCTGATCACGTACGAGATCACGTACGGCTACTATTTCAACGCACCGATCGGATTAAAGGATATGTTTTGCAAGCAGAAATTAACAAGGTAGTTAAATAGCAATACGTGACAGTTATGTCACGCATTGCTATTTACAGAAAAACCAACGGGAAGGACAGACGTGAGCCCCACAGCTCCATGCGGATCTCGGTTAGGGCTAGCACGCACTGAGAGTGGAGAGCAAACTTGAAAACAGGGGTCGATAAACACTTCACGACACAATATTTTGCATCCTTGTCACAATCGAAGGCCATTCTGTCGAGACTGTCACGTTGTTGTGGCCTAAAACACTTTGCACAACCAATTTCGTCCACCGCGTCGACCGCCACAAACCAGCCGCCATGTTTATCATCCAGGATTAAGAAACAAGCAAAAGCAAAGCGCCCAATGTTGGGCGCTCAAGATAAGCGTAGTTTAGTGCTAGGTTTAGCGATAAGCGATTTTGGTGCAACTGAACGAAACCGAAACTTAGCTTAGGTTCCCGACTAAGCTCCGCTTTTCGCTAAGTGGCGTTGGTGCAACCGGCCCTCAGAAGGGCACGTTGAATTAAGATCGCAATAATAATAAATGTGGTCATGGCCGTTGCCGCTCTGCACAGTCTATGATGTGCGTTACAACAATATAGTTCCACTAGATCGTTCTGGTTCTCCCCACTATGCTATACGCAAGAGCGACCTCACTACAGCGCATGCGGGGTGCTAGCGGAGAGATAGCGGAGCTGCGGAGGCTAGCGGAGGTACGCTAGTTTAAGGAAAGAGCGAGGCGCGTAGCGCGGCGTCTGATCTCGCGAGAACCACGCCGTACGTGCTGGATGAGACTTTGCAGCTGCGAGAAGTAAAGGTGGCGATTTATCACTGGCGTGCTAAGTAGGGCCACTTTCGTCGTGTTACTTGCTACATAAAGAGTAGGGCGCACGGGAAATGAATCGTCGTAATATTGGAAGTTTTTAGCGTGATCCCATAGCTGCCAAGATCACTGTTCTATTCGAGTCGACCCGTCTCTACGTTTCTGTCCCCGTCACCTCCGCGAGAAACGTATACCGTCATGAAATAAAATGTGCGTACCATACAACCAAAGATGATCAGAGCGGCGGTTTATAGCAGCTCTATGTAAAACAGAACATATCCAGTCGACAAGACCGAGCACTGCCTTGCGACGAGTGACTGCGTCCCTGTTGCGTTATAGTCCGTCGACAACCAGACCACGACCGGCTTGCGGGAAACACGAATTTTTCTAACAGCACCCCCCCCCCGTCACACACACACACACACAAGGAATGACACTGAAACGACGATTCGGCGAAGGAACGAAGCAACGGATCCCGAAAACGAAGTCTACTATTCATTCGGGAAAAGTCCACTTGGAGGGAAGGATCGTCATACAGACATTCCATTCAGGACGGGTCGAATTGGGGGAGGAAAGGCGGATCATCGGTCTTGAAGGAACGGATGATTCAGCAGAGCTGACGGTTCACCGCTGCTTTTTTAGTTTGCGCTTCATCTCCTGCTACATATCAAGTAGCGCACTCGCAAGAGGAAAAAAAAACGTCGTAATCTTGTCTAGAATCTTGAATAGAAGATGACTAAGCAATTGCTGTACAAACTTCATTTTGTGTTAGCTTTAGTGCCCGAAACACTCGCTAGTGGCGTTGCGTTAGCTCTCGTAACGCTATATTCTAAAAGTGGTCCTGGCTGACACCGCTCTACTAAAACATGAAAACGCGGCTCCGCTACGGTACATATAGCGGAGGTAATAGCGGATTGCGTAGAGTTGCGGGAGTGACTAAAGGATCTAGAAAAACTCTCAACACGGGCCTTTTAACTTCCTGACTTGGCCAACGTGATGTTTTCAAGCTGTTGCATTATATCACCAAAGACAGTCTAATGTTTGTTGTCCAATGCGATACGAAAGTCATGGTTCGTGGGTCCTTATCACTCCCGGAACTTACTTTTTTTAGGAAAAACTCTCCACGTAGAACATTTAAAAAATGTTATTTTTCTGTGATACAGGTGAGAAAGCATGACCCAAGATTTGTTACCTGCGGTTGCAGCGAATCTTGTTAAAATCAGTAATATTGTTTGTTTAAAAAATCAATTGAAATACTTGTGCAACAATTAAAATTAATGATTACCCCACCAAACTGAAAATAGTTTACACTAATGATGAACATGGCAATCAAGCAGTAGCTTGATTGCAATGTTCGGCGCTAGTGTACTGCGCTTCAACACTGCATTGTCAACATTATTCATCAAACTATTATTTAAAATCGAATTATTAAGTTTTAGCTCATTAGCATCATGATCTACATTTGCTTTTCTCAAGGTGTTGAATTAAAAAGCCGCTGAAAAGAAAAAAATAGTTTTTTTTGTAAACAGTCTCGTTGAGACACGCGTGTCGAAAACAATTAATTTTACGTGAAAAGAAAAATTTTTAGAGGAATATTGACGGCGCGAGACGCGATTTAGTCGGTAGTCACCTCCTTTCCACTTGTTTTCTCTCTTGGCATTTCGGGCGCGTGGAGGAGAGTGGATCGGCTTCGCCTTCACGTTGAGGTGGAAAGAGGAAACGACCATTCCGTGACGTCATGAACTTTGCGCGCAGAATTTCAAAAAATTTCTCGCCGTCGATATTGCTCTAAAAATTTACTTTTTTTTCGCGTAAAATTTATCTTTTGACACGTGTTAAAAAGTTCAAAAGATTTGAATTTCCTTTTCTTTTTAGGAGCCATTTAAGAGATAGGGGAGGGGCTATGACAGGAGACAATTAAAAAAGTATTAAGTACGAATCATATTTGCCGTGTTTATGAAACAAATGATAGCAGTCACTGGCCAAGTCGGATAAAAAAACTGAAAAATGTTTGCAAATCTCTTTAATGCGAAACTAGAGCGCAACACTTGAGGAGGAGGAGGGGAGTGTACGGTGGGAAGGTTATGCCCTTTCTCCTTATTCGTTCACTCCCCTCCTTCTCTTCTCCCCCGCCCCTTCTCCTCCTCTTTCCTCTCGTCCTCTCCTCCTCCTCCTACCTCCTCCTCCTCCTCTCCTCCTGCCGCTGAATTTGTTCATGGGTGAAGTGACACGAAGTCGTGACGTCATTTTGCCTGCTAAATTTAGCGAGAAAACTGAGTTGGTTCAATAGTGACAGATGGGCCAGTTGGTGCATGATCTCTTTTGACAAAATGCGCTGCAAGACAGGGACAGAGTAAGGGAGACACCATGAGGCGCTACTTTCAACTAAATGTTTATTGAAACAACACACACACCATTTATACACCCAATCGGGCTTCTCAAGCTGCTTGTGCTGGGGGTGCAGACCACGCTCAAAGAAAACAGTCGTGCTCTTTAATTCAGCACACTCTAAGCTGATGAAAAGAGGGATCTCTTCCTCCTTTTGAAGGCATCTTATGCCAAATCGTGCCAGCACACCGTGAAAAGTAGTTTTGCGACCAAGTGGAACGCCTAAAATTGTCCGGTTGCTCTGATTGTTTTCTTCAAGAGGTGGCTGAAACACCTGTTTCCAAGATGAAAAAGAAAGAAGAGGAAGCACAGGAGCCCTGGCGGAGAGTGAGACCCGTTGTCATACCCTATACCCGCAAGGTATCACACAAGCTAAAAAAGTGGCGGCACGCTTTGATTTGCCGGTTGTGTTTTCGGCCCCTGAAAAGCTGTCCAGCCTGTGCCAAAAAAATTACAACAAAAAAGACGGAGGCGACGTTTGCAGAAAGAAACACTCTAGGAAATTCGTAGAATGCGCATCCTCGATCGTATACGAAATTCCAATGACATGCGGAAAAGGGTACGTGACCCAAACGGGCAGATGCGTTAATGAAACGGCAAGAGAGCACGCGCTATCAGTAAGGAATTCTCCCTCGGGCAATTTAGCTACTCATTGCGATAGATGCCCCTGCGCCTCGGAATCGGGAAAGAAATAAAAATTCTGGGAAAGCTAAGAAGCAAAATCTCGAGAGAGCTGTACCAGTCATTCAACATTAGATTGCAGGGGGATGACAGATGCATAAGTGCCCCGACAGTCCATCTAACAGACAAGGAATTTGAATTCCTGCTTGAGAAGCCCGATTGGGTGTATAAATAGTGTGTGTTGTTTCAATACACATTTCGTTGAAAGTACCGCTTCCTGTTTTCTCCCTTACTCTCTCCCTGTCTTGCGGCGTATTTTGTCAAAAAACTGAATTGGTGTTGAAGTCACGTGACGCCAATTTCCCGTTAAATATAGCGGGAAAATTTTCCGCTAGCTTTAGGGGAGAAACGTTCCATTATACAACGCGCGCCGTTACGGCGACGCCGACGCCGCTCAACCCAGAAACGGGCGCTTAAGAGCTACGCTCTAAGATAAGACTTCTAGAGAGATAGTGCGAACTTGCCATACGTAAAGAAGGGCGGGAGTCCGGTGTCACTTCTTTGTTGTTGTTGTTTTGGGTGTTCTTCTGCTTGTGTCCCGTTTATTCTGTGTGTTCAGTGCTGTATGTGTATCTGCCATATTGCATTTGAACTTAGGCGGAAACTGTAAAGAATAATGGCGCTTCTCCTACATTCTTTTTAGCCGTTTTAAGCGCCATCTGGTGGAAGCTATATTAATTATACGAAGGGATAAAGTTTCCTTCATGGGTGAAAAAAGGTTGTTCTCCTTCTTAGGGAAGCAACTTTTTCTCCACGAGCAATAATGGGTGGCAACTTTTCCCCTTCTTAAGGGTGCACATTTCCTCCCGTTTTGCAGGAGCAACTTTCCTCCCTTTCTAACGAAACATAGGGGACAAGCGAGTTATTCCATTAAAGGGCCACTGAAAAGAAAAAAAAAATATTAACAGTGTGATTGGGACCCGCGTGTGAAAACATAAATTTTAAGCGAAAAAATTTTTTAGAGGAATATTGACGGCGCGAGACGCGATTTAGTCAGCACTCAGCTCCTTTCCACTTGCTTTCTCTCACGGCATTTCTGGAGCGTGGAGTAGATGGGGATCGGCGTCGCCTTCACGACCGAGATGGTCATTCCGGAATGACCCGTGACGTCATGGACTTCGCGCGCAGAATTTTAAATAAATATATCGCCGGCAATATTGCTCTAAACTTTTTTTCTCGTAATATTTTTTTTTGACAGGCGTGTTTTAATTAGGTTTTTTTTAATATTTTTTTTCTGTTCAGGGGCTCTTTAAAAAAATACTACTGACCTTTTTTTTTTAGCGTATAGATTTTGCTGTTGCACCCGGAGGGCCAAAATCGAACCACTGGGGTCTGATTTTCGTCCTAGGATCAGAGCGACAGTTTTCACGGCTAAAGACTGGAATGGACATCACAGATTTTTGATGCATGCAAGTTGTCTGCAAAATAATCTTGTGCAGTTTGCGACTTCACGATTGTCCAGTATTTTAGTGAGAAATTCTCACGTACACAGAAAGGGGGAAATGTCTTGTGGCTTCGAATGTGCTTGTCCCAAGTACTCCTTCAACCATCGGTCATTGTCGGCTTGCGTACGGCGGCCGAACAACTTGAGATTGGCAAATGAGTTCCGTGTTATCATTCGCTTGCAGCGTAAAATAGTAGGCACAAACTAATTCAGTCTGCGTCCGATCTCACTTGGCCAGTGCGCTCGGTTCATACCAGACAATCGAATTTGATGTTTTTAGCAAATGACGTGCGGTGTTTTCTTTTTTATTCCCGGCTGCCAAAGATACTTCGTAGCCGAAAAACACCGTTCGCTCTCATTAGCAGAGGAAACGCCTGCGATCGATATATTAGCTTGTTCAGTGAGGGGCAAATTAGATCTCGCACTCGCTGTGACCGAGAATGGATCCCAGGTCAGACAACATGAGTTCGATTCCGGCTCCGCCCAATCAATATGAATGAGATTCGTTCTTATAGGTCTCCGTGACGCATATTGAAGACCCTAGGTCCGTTCTAGACTTCGTTCACCCTTAAGAAACACTGACAAGGTATTTAAGCTCGCCAAGGTTTTTATTTGTACATGACATATGAGAGCCCAACTACCCAGAACACAATTTGCGGCTCGAAAGTCGTTTTGTTTTCGCCTGAAAAAATGCCGATCGAGAACTAGCCTGTTCAGTGAGTCGCGCTCACTCTCTTCTCCGCGGGCACTGCCGTTTTCTACTGTTTAGACACAACCTAGTGATGCAAAACTATGGATAAATTGACTATTGATACTATCGATAGTTTTTCAAAACTATCGATACTGTCGAAGTTCTATCCATAGTCGTATATTGATAGTACTATCGATAGTTTTGCACCACTAGAGCGAACACTGTTGCCGCATCGCCGCTCGCCTCCTTCCTCTCCCTCCTCACCCAAACTCCCGTCTTCGTCATCACTGAAAGCTGAACCAAATTTAGGATGGTAAGTGCTTGGGCTATATTTTGTTTCACCTTGTGTTGTACCGCAGGAAAGGCTACAAGCGCGAGCTCCTTGCTCTATGGCACACCTCGGCGGCACACGCTCTCGTGCACCAAGGGCAGCTGCCAACGCTATGAGCTCGAGCTTCTAGCCTTCGCTGCAATACAACATAAGGTGAAACGGAGTATAGGTGGTGTCCCATTTGAAAAAAATAAGGCGAGAAAATGAAGAGGAGCGACGCAAACTGCTAGTGTCGCAAAACTGTCGATAGTAAACCGTGACAGTACTATCGATAGGTTTATGATAGTCGACTATCGATAATTTCCCGATAGTCAATTAGCGATAATTTTCCGATAGTCGACTATCGATAGTACTATCCACAGCTTTTCGATAGTCGACTATGGATACTACTATCGATAGTTTTTCGATAGTCGACTATCGATAGTACACTCGATATTTCTTTTTACTGTCGATAGTGAGATTTCTGGTGACTATCGACACTATCGATAGTAGTATAAATAGTTTTGCACTACTAACACAACCACCAAAGATAATCAAAGTCGTGTGTAATTGAAGGCGCACACTCAATATTAAAAACATAATTTTTTTGCGGCTTCTAAAAAGCTGCAAGTACGCTGATCTAACGAAAAACAAAAGTTGCACAGCCACGTGGTTTCCGGCAATTCTCTCCTCCTATATATTTATTCTTCCTGCCCAGTCCAGTTTCAATTCCGGATACGAGCAGTTACTTTTTTTTTTTTTACTTTATCAAAAATATACGTGAGGCTGTAGCAAAATATCGATTGAGTAGTCTTTCGAAACCATAATGAGTCGCCTGGCAAAAAACAAGAATACAAATTTAGGGGGGTGTCAGTGTCCCTTTAAGCTAGAACGGGCTTCTGGCTTAGTTGAGACACGCCTTTCTAGGGCGACCGCTTGTTCTGCGGAAGAACCTTTCAAAGCCAACGTCTACTGTTCTTATGCTTGCGGCATTGACTGAAGTCTCGGCTTAATGGAACACTGAAATGCAGAAGATAAAAAAGGTTTTTTTCTCAAAAAACCTAGGTGGGACATATAATTAAAAAAAAATTCAAGAAAAAAAATTTTTTTAGCAATATTTAAGCCGCTAGACGCAGTTTAGGCGGGGTAGCCCAGCTCTAGTATACCCCCCCCTTCCTCCATGCTTAGTTAATTAGACACTTCATCTCGGCTCACATTGGTTATGAGATTATTGACATGTGAAATGTTTGTGGTAAAATTGTATCTCCGTCCCGTAATAGCATATTAATTAAGAATTTTCTTATATTTGAGAAACAAATATTCTAGATGGAGTCATTATTGTTTTTCTTTAAGCATGCCGAAATTGTCTTTTCTGCATTGGTATGAAACTTTAATAAACATGGCTGCTGGCGTCTGCGCAGTGCTGAACGAGCGTAACTCATCGAGCTCCTCTAGTTTTATGGATGCGAGTCGGTTTGTGCTCACCGATGTGTTTAGAGGAAGAACTCCTCAACCGACGTAGTTTGCTACAAACAACTGTCGCAAGTACGCGCCTTTGGACTCGCCGTGCGGGTGCTTGTTTTGTAGCTTGACTGGCCTAAGACTAGCCCCCCACGTCAATTGTATATTTCTCGATCTCGCTTGATTTGTTCGTTTCCGCGCGTTGGTGCCGAATAAAGATGTTGGTTCCCCTAAAGCGACCCCGCTGCTCCGTGAATTGTGCAAACCGTCGTGATTGCTGCCATGTTTCCAATGCCAAGAAAATAACCACACCAGTAAGAATTTTCCAGCGATTTGACTGGAGAAAATCGGGCATTCGTATAGCACCAAGTTTGTGCAATTTGTCCCCATCATTTAGCTTCAAAAGGCGAGGAGCTCTCAAGTTTTGCAGTGCATCTGGCCAGTCAAGGCGAATAGTTAAAGGTCGCAGTTTCATTGTGCGTCACGGCGCTCAGCCATCTTGCTCGCGGATAATATGCGAAAAAATAAAAAAATAAAAAAGCTGAAAAAGCTGCATATGTTTTCTGTTGATCTTTTTTTTTAGTTCTTTCGGTTGCTCTTTATTGCACATGGACTGACGTTGACAGAGGCTTGTATTGGACCGCAGCTCGTGCGTATAGATAGTTAGAACGCCGCTTTCATGTTCGCATGGAAAACTCATCAAAACATGCTCGTGACACAATCTACAACTTAAGAAATTTTAACTAGTCTCGATCATTCTATTGAACCCGGAGATCAGAAGAGTTTGTCTCGTTTGTGCAGCCCATTCGAAACCACCCAAATCTCCCCTCAAGCAAATACAGAAAATCATAAAGCCCGACTCAGAAAATGCAATTTTACTTGAGATTTCGCCATCGCGGCGTCGCTCGTGCGACAAAAAAGAAAAATCATAGTGGAGGTTGCGGTTTTCGACATCGCAGTTGCGAATTTCGCGAGCAAAATCACATCAAGTGAGTCGGGCTTTACGCAACCATTATGTGCTCTCCGGGTTTATCAGATTGGTTAAAGCAAGTCCAATGTTTTCCTCTGGGAATTCAGGGCATTAAAAATCCCAAAGTTACGGTAGAGCCAAACTTGATCTTTGGCCAGTCTTTAATTCGCAACATACGCACCAAGGCTAGGCGTCACGGCTGGTACATATCATATGGAATTTCTGGCCGAAATCGCCAAACAAGTGCCAGAATTAGGCTACACTTCCGATTGTTCGATTTTTACGTGGCAATTTTAGGACTAAATTGCCAGACAAGTGCCAGGTTTAGATTTTACTGGTGGTTCTTCGCTTCATGTTTGGTATATTTGGCTCAAGATTGGTACATTGGCAGTGATGTGGCGACCCAGAGAAAAGCCATAGAAACGCCAAAGAAAAGTACTTCGTCACTTCCTAACACCTTGAAGCAAATTCGCATTAGACCCAAGTTAGAACCCAAGGTTTGCCAATCTCGTGCCAAGTTGCGCGTCTCTCTGTAGTACTGCCTGGGTGGCTACTCGACGGACGGGATATCATGTTTTTTTAAACAAACCTGGCGTTGCTATACTGAACCGAGGAGGGGGGAGATATTTTCGTTCCTGTTTTTGACTCGACCGATGCACCTGTAAAGGGGTATTTACACGCGGGATGCTTTTCATGGAGGGATGTGCGAGACATCAGTTATTGACGGAACAAGCGAAACTCCATCCCGACTCAAGTATTCAGACCAACGGCGGGGAGCGAATAGGGATGTCTGTGTTATCAGGCGTATTTCGAGGTCGCACTTTCGACAACAAGGCTAGGTGCGCGCTGACGAGAGTGGAAAAATGGAGGCATACTTAAAACGGCAATACGCAAATATAGCAGCAGCGCTGCTATATATGGAAGTTGTCGACCTGTTTTGTGCTAAAACAAATAATATCCTTGAGTGTTTGGATGTAACACCAATGTCGTGAAATAAAAAAAAAAACGAAAGACGTTTACAACTCTCTGTAACGCCGAATTAGAGCGCAGCTCTTGAGGAGGAAGAGCGGAGGGTATGCTCCTCCTCTCCTCCCCTCCTTCTTTTCCGCCAAATATAGTAGAAAAATTAAGGAAAATTTTCTGCTAAATTGAGCGGAAATATTTCCTCCTCTTCCTCCTCGTCCCTCGTGACCCTCGTGACATCACACGTGACGTCACGTGTGACGTCATTATGGGAAACATCCAATAATGCAACGCGCGGTTACGCCGACGGTGACGCCACTCAAGCCGGAAACGGGCGCCTAAGAGCTGCGCTCCAAAAAACAGTTGTAAATGAGGAGAGGCTTGAGGACGGCATTGCTGAATACCGAAGACTCCTTCGGGTGCCTCGGATGACATGCACAACTGGCGCAAGCCACAACAAGTTAGGCGATCCCGATGCCACCGCCATTGTCTGGCTGAGCAAAAATCTGTAAAGTTGCCAGACATGCGAACAAACTACTGAAAACTGCGAAAAGATTACACGCCGAGGAGGGGGCGTTTGTGCAGCCCGAGCAAAAGCTCCCCGATCCCCTTGGGATGTCTACGTCAGCGTGGCTTCCTCGAAAAATTTTGACGTTATTACCACGTGATGCGCATCCCGGGGTGTAAAAGGAGGGATTTCTTCTCCTTCTGAATACCCTACGATGTTTTTTTCTTTTTTTTTTCTTTTCATATTTTGTCGTGGGGAGACGCGATGAAAACACCGACGTTATCCGAGAGCTCTTCACTCGGCTGGCTGGGAAAACGTGTTGCGAATGGTGTCTGAGAGCACTCGACCAATCACATAATTCGATTTTATTTATTTCCGAGCAGACACAACATGACATAGGAGGCGTATACTGGCGGCATGTACCATCCCTGTGTGAACGAATCACGCCGTTAAGTCCGCAGCACAAACGGGACCCTCATCAAGTTCGGTGTAGCGTAGACGACGTTAGCGGACACGTCGATGTTTTCGAAGCCGCGAGGAAGGAACGTGCTCCACGCGATCCTCGGAGAATTTTACGTGAGTCGGCAACTTTATCTCGTTTTGAGCCTCGAGGGAGTTTTGCTTTTCTGTGTGCACTTTTGTTGTTCTCCTTTTGCCAATCAACAATTCTACTGATGTATAAAATAACTTCCTTAATAAAATAGTCTAAAATATTTACCGATATAATTTTTTTATTTTCGCTGTACATTAGATTTATTCGAATATAGGTCGCCCTTTTTACGACGAAAACCCGCGGAAAAACGCCTGAGAGCCAACAACCGTTGTCACATATCGAGTTCGTCCAGATAATGACGGAACAGCGATAAAGTTTATACCGAAGATTATGGCCTGGGCTAAGACCTAAACACCACGTTCAGATGTAGAGAATCGCAACCCAGGCTCTAATTGTTATTGTATGTTCGATGACAAAGGGAAAAAAAAACAATTAGAAAGAGCTTGGCGCTACACTTTTATGGTACAAATTTCGACTACCTCGTGGAAAATGGAATGCAATCTAAAAACAGTTTAAACTCAATAACAAGACATCGAAATTAGTATTTCATTTTGTCCTTAGCCAACGACAAATCAAACTAAATTCACACTCTCAAAAATACATTTTCAGAAAAGCCGAGGTCAAGCTTGTCAAGATCACGTCGTTAAAATTGTTGGGTTCGTCTTACACGTATAGCTTCATTGACTCTTCGTACGCTTTTTGAGAAAGTAGACGGGCTGGCTTTAATAGCTAAAGGTCTGTGTATAGCTTTGACTAAAAAGCACAAAATTCCTCGTGGATCAAGGAGTTTTAATTTAAGATTTGTAGCATACCTGGCGTATCAACCTTAATCTCAAGTTTAAATCGCGGATTCGCGTGTTAATCGCACTCTCAACCTCCTAAGTGAGAGAAGTTGTGCGTTCCGTGTATTTGAGCGAACACATATATGAAAACGTATTATATTTAAGACTCATTGCTCAAATAAACATTGTGGCTTCTAATATTTTATTTAACGTATTTATTGTACTAGTTTATGCTAAAATATCGACGGATGATGTAGTGTTTTACTTGTATCACCACTACTATATATTGCATTTGTCATGTGGTCATAAAACGTCCTGTACCTTTGTGAGGACGCACTTACAAACGCACGTCTGACAATATTCAAGCTTTAATATAAGCATACAAACTACGGTTTCTGTCCATATATTTCGATAAGCCTCTAAAACAACTTCCTCAACAAAGCAAAAAAAAATATTTATGAGATTTATTTTAAAAGTGCACCTTTTAAGATAGTACCGGGTGTCCGTGAGAAAAGAGAATTGTGTTTTTCAGTAAGCTCAGTAATTTCAGTAATCAGACGTCTACGTGCGCCTGATGTCGTTAATACAATAATTAACATTCTGGGTTTCTGTAACATCTATTCCAGTGAAACAACCTGCCAGCTAGAAATATATCCTTTTTTTATTGCCAAGTCTTTTTTTCTTTTTAGTGTATAAATGCAACATATACATCCACAATTTCACTTCTTCTTTTGAAGATATAAGGCTGAGGTGAACTACGGCTTATTGAAAAAATTCGTTTTTTTATTTCTATTTTGATTCAGGTAAT
This sequence comes from Ixodes ricinus, assembly GCA_037355805.1. Taxonomy (NCBI): domain Eukaryota; kingdom Metazoa; phylum Arthropoda; class Arachnida; order Ixodida; family Ixodidae; genus Ixodes; species Ixodes ricinus. The sequence goes on from JAZHYW010008300.1 coordinate 17,138, forward strand.
GTCACCTTTTCAAACTAATATGCGTTCTATTATAACGGCTAACTTCACATTCTCACGGAGTTTACGTTGTGTCCAATATCCGTAGTGTATTTCAGCGGGCAGAAAACCGGTTTTTATTTCTCCGACATAACCGTTATTTTCTGGACTATAGTGAAATAAACATAAATATTTAAGATTTTATATTTTATGCTCTACGGACTGTCTAATTGCGAGGACTATAAAAAATTTTATTCAAAATTTGTTCGTTATCAGTGTGGCTCAGGGTGGAAGAAGGGGAACGGGTGTGAACGGTACTGTTTCGCCATGGAACTGGTGTGTCGAAGGATATCGCTCGCATTTCCGGCACACGCCGTGCGATGCTCAACGTTACAGGGGCTAGAGGAACCGTCCGCATTTGTGCACACGTTTCTAAAGAGTGTTTTGTTTTTTGTTGTTTGTTTTATTTTTACTTTTTTTGTTATTTGGTATCCGTTACGTGCCTCTCCTTCAGAGAACAGGATTTTCTGCCGTGTGGATCCGTATATATAAGGCGGGGGATTAAATAAAATCGATAGCTTTATTAATGAGACATTGTCCGTCCCTCTTATTTTCTATCACTGTCAAATATTTTTTTTCTCTTTCTGCCTTAGACTTGGGTAAAATTTATTACGCTAAACTTCAATCAGAGCTCTTCTGCGCACTGGCTGTATCTTCGTTAATCATATAGGTGTTTTCATCTCAACTCAGGCATGGTGTAAGGTCAAATTTTTGATTTCGATAAAAATATATATTTATATCTTGGCAGCATTCTTCAAATAAAAAAAGAGCGAAAACGGCAAGCTTGGCGGATCTTTGTTTTGTTTTCAAGTTATTGGCCATTGCAGCGGCCGAGGTGAAAACTGACGTCGGAGATCACATGTTGGACTGTTCGTCGTTTCGTCACTTATCAGCTACTGCACTAGGGCTCTTTGGTGACTTTTTTAAATTAGTTTTTTTTGTGCTTATTGAATTGAATATTATTTACTGTTTGTAATTGTGTTTCATGTTCAACTGTGTCTTTTCACTTATTTTTGGCAAAAATGGGGCAATTTTTTACGCATTACCTATGTAAGATATTTTAATGATCTTGATATCAGCAAAAATCTTAAGCTTACATATTTTCATCAATTATAAACTCAATAGTATTTATAAAAGAAAATATTTCCTACGTATCTTTGAATTAACCAATGTTTCAAAAATCTTGCGAATACAAAATCGATATTCCCCCCAAATTTTTTTTTAAATTTTCATCATTTTTTATTAGTTGTAAGGTACGATAGTGCTTTATTAGAAAACATAACTAGAAAGTGTCATATATTGTTTGTATGTCCACAATTAAAGCTTGAATCTCGTAAGATGTGCGTTTTGAATGCGATGTCGCGTGAGTGTATTATGGCATAAAAAAATTTAGGATAATGCGGAGTATAATAATTCGGTATTCGTAAGTTCGCTAGCGCTACACTTATACTTCCTGCATAATCCGTGGCGCATTTCCTTCGAAGTCGATACCAACTTCCCCTCAGTCTTTCATTTCTGGCTCTTAGTTTCTAAGGATGGCATAAGCTAGACGGCCATTTAGTGGACCATGCTCTCAATCCTGTACCGGTCTGCCGGCAGTGTATCCTGCGAAGTACAAGAGCTTCGAAGGGTTATCTTCTTGGGAGCAACAGCAAACACGGATTATCACGAGACTGGGCATTTGGAGGTCAGTTCTGACGTCAGCGACCCTCCTTTTCTCTTCCTCCTCTTCCCTTCACTCTATCTGACATGTTTTGCAGAAAAAGAGGATAGTGCGAACCTGTTCGGTTCGCGTCTGGCTCAAGCAGTCTCGAAGGGCTGGTGTTTACTTTGTCTCCATTCTAAGCTTGATGTACATGAAAAGTACGCTCTCTTATTAACAGAAAGCCAGGAGCGTTCGTTTGTGCTATGGCTTGCAACTTCTGTGCAGACTGGCAAGCGTGCGCAAAATATTCAAGAAGGCGCAAGAGAATAATTTATTACGATCGCCATTCCCGTAAAGTTTCAGAGCGTAGCCTCAGTTTACTTAAGCAAGTTCTACCGGCCGAGGATTCCGAGCTTGTAAACCACAATTATGTATTTTGTGCAAGAGCTTGTATACACAATGCTCTGCAGTCAGATCGAAGAACATCAGCGAGGGCAGGGAGCGTCATCATCGAACTAATTGTTCACTATTCCTGGCGCCAGCGAGCACATCCTTCGTCGGCGAGAAAACCCTGGTTCAAGGGTTTGCTCAAGGATTAAAGGGAAGCAATCGACGCTGTCGAAGTAAGTCTGACACCGCAGAAAATTCCTTGTAGCGTCTGTGCGCGCAGATAAGCCGGCTGTGTTAAACAGAAACAATCCGAAGTGACCAAAGAGTTCCAAAAGAAAATTGGTCGTAAACTGAGCCATGTTTTGGGTCATTTTTAGATATGGCCAATAAAGAGTTAGGATCCCCACGCGCAGACTGGGTCAGCAATTTACGTGTTGCCTATCTGAAAAGCACATCGCAAATAAAACGCTTCCGTCTGTTAACTTTTGTTGCCCTCCAATCTCAAAAAGAAAAAAATATATTTTGAGAGCAGTCTCCCTGAAGTTTACAAAGCACGCTGTGGACAGGTCAAAAGAACTGGGAAGAGAAATGGCGATCTGGGCGACGGCTGACCCATACGGAGGAGATCCTATTGACAAAAACGACGTGGCCCTTGCTTTAAACTATTACACGTCAGACACTACGGATTGCACAAGGCCGAGTAGGCAACATGTCGTGCGGCTTTTCGTTCACGGAAAGAAAGTCTACGTTATGAAGTGTTTCATGACAAGATCTATTGGGGAAGCCTAGAATTCAAAGCCTACTTTTGATTCAGGATGGGCCATCCTGAATCAAAAGGAGGCCTAACGAAACTTAACTCAATTCGACCAAAGTGGGCTAATAAGCGCCCAGTTCACGAAGAATGTGTGTTCGTGTACTGTGCCAACTTCTCACTTTGCCTCACATCTCTGTGAAATGCCACATGGAAGACCTCGACATTTGATGATGTTCAATAATGTTTTCTTTGTGACAATCTTTCAGAAAACTGTTTCCTGTTAGCATGCGACGCCGGTTCGAAGAGAAAAGATTTCTGTCGGGAAAATAGATCTTGAACCTGAACATAAGCTACACTTGGAATTTTGGCAGTCTGGTGGGGAGTAGACAATATTTGGAGACAACAGGTTTCTTTAACAAGGTTAAGAAGTGGACGATAAATTACCTAACCCACTCTTACTTCAGACTTGCTTAACGAAATTCTCCTCGAAAAAGCGAATGGAAAGCCACGTGGCATGATATTACACTTCGATTTGACGGAAAACCGGACTGTTGTCATTCAACGTGCCATGCAAGGTTACCACTTTACCACTGGAAGAACACGGTGGCGACAATACTCACCGGCGTAGCCAAGACCACCATGGGAACGCTAAGCTTTGTAGTGGTGAGTGATGACATTTGCCATGACCCTGCACACGCGCTCTTTGCACTCGCGCATTGATCAAAGAACGACTTGAGAAGCTGCTGCCTGTGTTTTCTGATGTAATTTGTATTTCAGATGGGGCTCCAAGCTACTTCAATAATTGTTTCCAGTTGTACGAATGAAAGAAGAAGAGAAATCTCACCAAGTAAATCTACTCAGCATCAGGGCACGGAAACGGCGCGAGCGGTGGAGTGGGCGGTGTTCACAAACATCACGCATCAACGCATACTTTGAAAAAAGCGGAGTTGAATTCTATAATCGACGCTTGCCCCTTTGTTGAGAAACTGAGCCATAACATCAAGGGGATAGTGCTTGTTTCAATGGCGCAAGAACATATAACCCGTTTTTGTGAGTCGAAGAAGAAGAATTGAGAGAAGGTTATTGCGTCAAAAGGCATTCAGTCCTCTCACGTGTGGAACAGAGCAAAGGCCCGAGAGGACGATACCGTCATATTTTGGTTACATCATATCTCGAAAAAGTTTGTAAAACTTCAGAGTAGCAGTACACATATCTCTGGGATCAAGAATCGTACCGACAAAGCATGTTTCGACATTGCAATCACTTCTGCCCTCTGGGAGTGGGATCTCAGTCAATGAAACGGCTGCGTTAAAGTCTTCAACTGTTAGTTGCCTAAATTCTTACCTGCGCGAAAGTTAGTTCAGTATCACAATGAACTAGTATTTTAAAACCTGATCTCTTCTAATAATCTGCTGTCAATATTCTTCGGGTTTATGACTGTTTCTTCAATGGACATTTTCGTGTTAGAGAGAAGCGCCAGCCCCGTGTTGCGTGTATGCCGTTTGCGTTCTGTGCCATGCGTGGCCTATAAAAAACGAACTTGAACACAAACCTAGAGCCCCGAGAACGTTAGCACGGACAGTATAAGATATGTTTTGTATCGATACAACCCTAGTGCCTACTTCGAAAGCATTTTGACATGGTCGTATTTCTACGATCTGTCAAGCAGTATTGCTAGGATCTGTCAAGCTTTCAATTCACTTGATGTAGACTCACGGGCCTTATTTCGTGCAGGATAATTTCAACGCTGTTTCTCGTGGACTAAAGGCAAATAATTATGCCTTTAGGCGCCTTTTCGACCTGACGGTGTATAAAATTTTGCTGAAAAATTATCCTTTTTTATCTTTGAGCTTTTTGTGTTTTTTGCGAAACATTGGGTAACCATATATGATGTGTGCTTTAGACACTGAATAAACAATATTACTTCGCTTCTTAATGACGCGTCGACCGTAAGTTCTTAACATCGAGCTTGGCAACTAAACGTACCTACACGTAGATAAAATTCAATACCTCGATCGCCAAAAACGGCAGTCCCTAGGGTGCAAACCATTACTTAGTAATTCGTGAGTTTTGGAACATGCCGTAAAGCCTGACTTAAAACAATATTTGTGTCACCTATTATAGTTGTGTTTTGCTGTCACTGGTTCCTGCAGGATTGTGATTCATTTTACTCTTTGATATGTCATTTTATTTGTCGATCATTTTATGTGTTATATTTTGTGTTTGTATGTAGTGTGTGACTGAGAGGAGTATTGTAACAACCCGATATAGGAAATGCTTCTAGTCATCACGTATTATTCGAGTCCTCTTTGTGATTAAATTTATTGGTAAGCATTATTATTAGGCCTTCATTCATACCCGTGTCACAACATTGGCCATACTAGCGCACGTACGAAGGCACGTTCAAAACGCACATCTTAAGGGATCCAAACTTTAATTGCAAACATACAAACAATGTATTGCACTTTCTGTTTATATTTCTAATAAATCACTATCATTCCTTACCTCCTATTAGAAAATAAATGAAAATTAAAAATGACTTGATAAGGAAATAGTCCCTAGCTAAATCGCAAAAGTTTTAGAGCGCAGCTCTTAGGCGCTCGTTTCCGGCTTGAGCGGCGTCGGCGTCGCCGTCGCCGTCGGCGTAACCGCGCGGTGCATTATGGGACATTTCCCATGATGCAACGCACGAGGAAGGAGGAGGGAGGAGGGAGGGAGGGAAGGAGGAGGAGGGGAGGAGGAGGGGAGGGGAGAAGGGAGGAGGAAGGGGAACGCGACAGAACAGCACACGACAAAACAGCATGCGACAAAACAGCA
>JAZHYW010008301.1:0-14830 GCA_037355805.1 Ixodes ricinus
AATTTGTTGATTTAGTGTTTTTCGATGACGCTCAGCAATTTTCTAATTGAAACTATGCCCTTAAACACAATATTAAAAAAGTTAATTACGCAAAAATAATTAACAATTTAATTATATCGGACTTTAATCATTTTCCTAAATAGGCCCCTGGCTTAGGACCAAAACGACACAAGCTTTTTTTGGTGCGACGCATAGCTTTCGCAATATCGAATTTGTCCACCTTTCGTGAAACACCCTGTATATATATGTATATATATATATATATATATATATATATATATATAAATTTATGGGGATTATTTTTGAGGGTAAGGTTTGATTAAAATTATCATAGAAAAACCAATATGAGAATTTTTATATCACGATCTATATCATGATTTAAATTGCGGTTTTAAAGCATCTTGCTTTTTATTTTCCACCTTGCCAAGAAAGCAGGTTAACCTTCAGGAGTAAATGATCATTTCTGTCTTTTTTCCAGAACATTTTATTATAAAAATAATATCAGAGTTTGATTACAACATTCACTTGATTTCGTTTGTCCTCGCATTGAGGAAGTGTGTGAAGTGCACCCCATTTTCACTTCATGAGCCTTATTTATTTACTCCAGCTTGCCATTCGCAAAAAGCGAACTACAATGAACTGTCTGAACAGTTTAGTGATCCAAAGTTATTATACCACTTGCAGAGCACAGCAAACCGAGTATCTATACTTACACATAGATTTAGGTCATCGGTTTTTCGGTTTTAACTAAAAAAACTCTGGTGAAGATATGTCGGATTAAAAAAAAAACAATTCGGCTTTAACTGAAAAACACCGATAAACATACATTGGCGCGAAAAGGCCAAAATCGGTTCAAACCGATCAACACCGATTTCTTGAACGTTTGCTTGAGCTACGTCTGTTTTTCCCGAAATCCTCCACTCTTATATATACACTCTTAGGAGTTTATTTTTTTTAATATTTAATGACTACTTCACAACGCTTCTAGCGCCTGTCCACAGCAGATCACTGAAATACACCGATATATAAAAAAATTATTCACACCGAGGAGCATCTGCCAATTTTGCTTATAAACTATTCCTAGGCCCATTTTTCATAAGCATCGCATAAATTATTCGAGTCGTTTTGTATAAATATTTCATGTGTATTGTTTATTTTGTACAACACATAATTTTGCGCTTAAAATAACAACGTTTCAGTGTTACTGTCCCTTTTTTTCTTTAATACTTCCCTCAAAATCTCCATCATTTGTACAATGGTATGGACCTACAAGTGTTTATAAATGATGAAGGCAATATTGGTGATATCTTTGAAGGAGGGATTTGTTTTACAAATAAATACTGATAGCTACTGCCCCATGTTTTCTCAACATCTGTGTTTGCCTTTTACATCTTTCTCTTATAGGAACCAGTAAACAGTTATGATCCAGCGCAAATAGACGGATCACTCATTGACCTCTGGGCGTTCAAAGCACACAATTAGACTTTTGTCCCCACGCGCAAGCTGATGAGAACAAAATCTATAGAGAAAGATACAATTTTAATCTGAAAACTTTGAAACAAAAACTGTGAAGCGTTTGGTTCGTATACATTCATTTCACCCAAATCTGAAAGCATACGGAAAATAATAAAGCAAGGAATGCTGTGAGAGACTTAACCTTTGTCATGCCAATAGCAATGCATAATTTTGTAGCTGCCTTCTCAATTTTACCATGGCTGAAGTACGAATAGCCTCTATCCTGCAGTGGCATGTTGTTTTCCCTGGTTTTATCTTGTGATGTTTTTCTATAACCTTAGCTTGAGCTCGTCGTTCATAACTTCTGGATGTTCCTCTTAATATCTAAATAATACCTTGCTCTGTACTTTTTTCTTTAATTATATTTCCAATAGGGACGGATCGTACTTGTCCTCTGCAGTTCATTGGCGTCCCAAGCTTTTAAAACGTGGGCTTCAAAGGTTTGAGAAAGTATTCCGCCGTAAAGAAAACATGACCCGGGTAGAATAACAAAGCGTGATCACAAATGAGAGAGGAAAGAAATGGGGGAACATGCGTTGTCCAGGATGGATGAAAAATATGTCAGCGGTCATGATTGTTGTAAAGTTGAAAAAAAACACGTAAAAGAGACTGCAATATATTTTTTTTAAATACTGAAAAGATTTGATTCATTTAAGTTCAAAGTGTTAGAACCTTTCCATTGATTAAAGTATATTTTGTTTCCTTTCATTTTTTTAATAAAAACATATATCTAATATATATAATATATTATATTATTATATTATATATTATATTTAGTATATTATATATTATATATTATATTATATTATATATTATATAAATATTATAATCTAATATATATATATATATATATAATATTAGATACGCTAAACAAAACAAAAACTATAATATAAAAAATATATTCTCGAATGAGTGCAGTACCGATTCGCAGGGGTCGACACTTCGCCGGAGTCCGTGAGCGACGACATGTTTGAGGGGCAGTAATCCACAAAATGCTGTATTCTTGCAGGTTTGACATTGTACGATACTTTACCGAACAACTGCCACAACTGCAGACTCGATGTCACGAGAATGGCTGTAACCGCGCCCTAGAAATAATACAAGATCAGTTAGCGTAAATATCAATGCGCATATATTTTTAATGTGTAATAGTTGTAGTGCACTTATAACACGATAATTATGTTGACGTTAGCTGAGCCTTTTTTTAACAATTAATGTGAGTTTCTATCTTCGCTTGATTCTAAGACTGGCAATCTCCAGAGTCTGCATAAGGATTCTTTCGCATTTTAGTTGGTTGCTGAATTCCATACACCGTTAAACCCTTAGCTGCCAGGGCGGTGGGAGTTAGATGTTCGCCGGACAATTAAGGCAATTTCGGACCTCACATCTACCCCTCTGAGGCACATATGTAACGCCTCTTTATGCACAGAATTTTTTCCATATGGAATGAAAATATACAGAGTTTGTGTATTACACAAGGTGGGTCACTGCGTAGCATGAAAAATTATAGGCCAATATGGTTACTTTCAATATTTTCAAATATATTAGAACTGGTAATTCATGTTATTAGGAAGAGAAAAAATATATTTCTGGAACCCATACATGAGCAGTATGGGTTCCAGAAAAATAAGTCTACCGAAATGGCTTGAATAAGCATAAAATATGAACTGAATAGTAGTTTTGAAAACCAGTTATACACAATTGAAATTCTTTTTGCATCTTTGAAAGGATTTTGATTTTATTGAACACAATGTACTTGTTAAAACGTTTTACGTAAAAAAGGGTATTCTATTAAACTTAATCTGGAGGTACTTAATAATCGATTTCAATGCACAGTCATCAAAGGTTTTCACTCGGAGCTCGATCATACAGTATATGGTGTGCCACAAGGGTCAATTTTAAGGCCACTGCCTTTTCTTTTATAATTAAATGAGAAATATACGTAAAACGCCTTACGTTACACAATACGCAGATGAGACTAATGTGTTCTTTACAGACACAAGCACTGAGAAACTTGAGCACATCGCCAACATTTGGCAAAAACAATTATCATTATGGCTACACCTAGACAAAATAGAATAAAACATCACCAATACAAAATATAATACGTTCAAGTCAAGAAATAAGCCAATGGTCAATATTGCAACCAGGCACATAGCATGTCCCCCCCCCCCGAAATCGTCCATTTTGCTGGGACCTACTCTCCCCTCCCCCTCATACAACATTTAGGTATGGGCGCCCCCCCCTCCCCGATCAAAATCCTGGCTACGTGCCTAATTATAACTATATCATTTAAAATGCAATTATTGAATAAGTACCTCCACACAAAGCTTTAAGGGTCTGGACTGAGGAAACCTTAAAATGATCATATCATATCAATGATATTCACTCTGAAAACTTTAAATCAGTTGGTATTTTGAACAAAATCGAGTTTTTCCCTGAAGCTGGCATAAGCGCCAATTTTATTACAGTCTTGTAAACTCATATCTTAATTACTGCCAACTTGTTTGGGGTACTACCAGATAAACCAAATTAGATAAAATTCCCTTGAAAACAAAAGTTGTACCCACTATCGAAAACTTATTATTCAGGAATCATACCACCCCTTATTTTTTAAAGCATCGCATATTTTGGATTGAACAACCTTTTACGTGAAACTTGAAATAGAAATATATAAAATGATTACAAGGGGTGAGGTGGCTTTTTCAACCTATATCAACAAAAAGAAACATAGTACCACCTGAGAACTTAAAATTACGTGAACCTAAACACACAAACAAATTACGGCTTACAAAACTCAGAATATCAAGTAGTGGAACTTTTGGCATAATTGAGAAATTCAAGAAATGGTTTCAAATTCTATATTACTTTATAAATTTAAAAGTATTGCAAAGAATTATTTCTCGCTAAACGTGTATTTTTCTGTTTTATTTTACTGTGATGGCTGCGATTCTGTTCATGTGCACATGGCAGGCAAGTAGTCAGAAGGGGGGGGCATGCGCCCCCCCCAAAATCTTTTATTTTGATGTGTCCTCTTCTCCGCCCTCCCCCTCATACAGCATTTTGTCATGGGCGAGCCCCCCTCCCCCCCCCCGAAACAAAATCCTGGCTACGTGCCTGGCACATGGAATCCTGTTTAATTATGGGAATTTGTTTTTTGTGAATGGGGCCAGCTAAACATAAAAAACACACAGAGAAAAAATATAACATTCGCACCGCTGGACTAGCAACATTTAATGATGCCTCTTTTTCCTTTTCTTGTTTATTTTCTCTTACTTATTTATGATTTCTTAAAAAATATAGGATTGTGTGTTTGGCGTAGCTAGTAAGAATGTATATATTAGATTGTGGTTTGCTGTCGTGCACTAAAAACATACTTTCATGCATGTCTTTGTCCCTACTGAGTTTTGTTGACGGCTGATCAGGCGAATAAGCTTGCCATTTGCTTTTTCGGCCGAAAGTGAATAAGTCTGAATGAAGTAATACTAGTATTATAATTGTCATATGGCGAAAGCTAGACGAATTACTGATTAAACCAGAAAACAGATCCCACCGCACTGTCACTTTCAGCTCAGTAAGTATGTGTGAAATTAACATACTTTAAAATTCTTCATTTGATCAATATATTATCTGGTAAAAAGAAAACCATAGTTTCATTACACTTGTCCAGTAATAGTTGGTTCAATGTACAAACTGAAATATTGCATTACGTTCTAAATTTGTTTTAAAAGGTGAAATAAAAATCGTATCTTTTTTTTCTAAATCTAACTGATATTATGATGAGTATTACTTACCTTACTGTTTGTCCAAGGGAATGCGAATGCTAAGAGCGCCACGCCTACCAAAGGCCCAGAAACAGCTCCATTTGACAGTAAAAGCAGCTGTTATGAAGGAAACTGAGTTACCGGTTTGAGTTGAGCTATTTGGTACATGTCTATTAGGAAACAGCTTGAACATTAAACACTTACACAGAGACACGACATTGCATTTCCTTATTAAGGAAATGCAATAAATGTTAATGTTCCTCAATCTAGATCAAAATACCTGCTGTTTAAGTGAAACTGGTTACTGCTATGAAAATAAAAAGGAACTACACCTCGTGGTCCGGAATTAAATTTAAATTAAAAAAAGACACGACATTGCATTTTCTTATTAAGGAAATGCAATAAATGTTAATGTTCCTCAATCTAGATCACGATACCTGCTGTTTAAGTGAAACTGGTTACTGCTATGAAAATAAAAAGGAACTACACCTCGTGGTCCGGGATTAAATTTAAATATGTTGGATTATCTCAAATACGATTTCCTAATACAGTTTTATGAAGTGTGCGATAAAAAATGTGACACTCTTACCCTTGTGATTGAGCCCAAGTATGGCACTGCAATGCCGTAGCATGTCATTATAATTCCTAAGAAAAATGCTGCAAGAATAATTCACATATACTAGATGTACGAGGGGCGTTCATAAAGTTCGTATTATCGGCACAAAAAATTTTAAAAAGCGGAACAAAACAGGCATCAACATGAGCGCTCGTCCCTCTAGTTTCCGCACAGTGTACACATCGCGTGCTATAGTAGTGCGGAACGCCGCAAGGGAGTCGAAACCAAAATGGCACCACCGGTCGGTGCCAAGCACATGCAGTGATCCGTTTTTTTCTATTTGAAGGGAAGAATTGCCAAGGATATTCATTCCAATCTGGGAGCGTTGTTCTGGGACAACGCCCAAATTTATGAGACTGTGGTTAAATGGCGCTGACGCTTCCAGCGCGGCCAAACAAGAGGAAAGTATTGTAAGGACGACGACTAAGTGATTGCTGAAGTGGAGCGATTCCCGACCACTCAAAACGAGGAGTTCTAAAACAATGCCTCCGGCATGTGGTCCATTGCTGGCAAAAGTGGGTAAAGTTCGGTGACGAACATGTAGAGAAAGTCTCAACGCCTGCTCGAGTTTGATTGCTGAATCTCTATTCCTTCGTGACAATGATACGAACTTTATGAACGCCCCTCGTAGTCCTCCATTTTAAAGGTAAAGTATTACTAGGGAAACGCTATTCATGCAAACTGGAATAGAATGAGATGGGTAACGCTGAACTTTATAAATATGGTGTAAAGAAGACGCCTGCTTTATATTTTCTTTTGTAATGATTTTTATACACTTTTCCTACCTACATTGTCACACGCTTGCCTTCTGTGGATCATGTCTGACTTCGTAAAAAAATTACGTATACCATTGTCGCCATAGTCTCTAAGTTTTTGTTAAAATGTATATTGTTTTTGAGGAAACTGCACTCGACTAGCCTACAATTTAGTAGATATTTATTACTTTTGAGTTACTGAAAGATTATATTTAGTTATAAAAACCCGAAGTTAATTTTTATTACGATATTCTTTTTATAGTATACGCACCGGAAACAAAATGTAAAGCTCGCTTTACTTCTGGAGACAAACTCAATTACTTACGGGCCTCCCAGATTTGTTGAAGTAGGAAGGACATCCTGAACACTATCGGTTTCCCCATTGTTGGGGTTACCACGTTGAAACACAGTTGGTCTGTGGGTCAGCAGAGCGACGTGTTTAATGACTCGTGTGCCAACACGCTCTGCCCTCAATAGGACCGAAGTATCGGCGCTGTCAAAATGTGACAGGATCACCGCTGTCGAACTCCGCGCTGTCGCGATAGAAAGAATCACGGAAAGGGGAAGAGCCTCAAGTAGAGCTCCGTGGAGCAAGGCCCTCCCACGACGAGAGCCCCGGCCGTTCTTTAGGGCCGGCTTATATAGCCTGTGGAAATGGACGCGCCTGGGTTGCCGACAGTAGGTTCGCTCCCCGGAGGGGCGGGCGCGTCCACGTATCAAGGTCCCGAAGCGTGTGCCTGAAGGAAATCACCCCGAAAGGGCGAGGGAGAGCCGTCCACAAGAGAATACGGCCCCGCCTCGCTTCCGGGACGGGCCCCGACATGGCGACGCCCCACGGCCGGCCTGAGCTAGGCATAGAGGTAAACATGAAACGCGTGGTTCCTACACTCCCCTGAATGCAAAGATAGGTTAAAAAAAATCCTACCGACTTTCGAAAAAAACAAAACAAAGGCAAGCCTCAAAGCAACAAAAAGTAAAACGCCATAACAGGTTTCACGCAGACGCGCGCACGCAGCGTTGCTTGTCCCAAAGTCACGCCGTAAAGCGCACTCCAAACCATGCCTCAAAATAGAAAGAAACGGGTTTCGGAGAAATCCGGTGGAAGAGGAGTGACATCAAGGGTCACGTGACAGTTTTGCGGTTCCCGCTTTGCGGTCCAAAGTCAAAATATCTATCTTTTCCCGGCCCTGGAGAGAGCCACAAAGCAGCGGAGAGCCCCCTCGGCCAAGCAAAGCAAGGCGGTCCACCCTCTTTGCAAACCTTGAGCGGGGAGGGGTAAGGTGGAAGCGCTCTAGTCGCTTTTCGGGAACCCAACGAAAAGACAAAGGGAGGTGTAATTAAGAAGCAGTTGGTTTTGTTGTATTCTCTCCCTCAAACCTATACTCATAAATCCTGTAAAGGGTGACTTTTCTCTCTCTCCCACCCGTCATGTGCGTTTGTCCCTTTCCCTCTCAACCTTCCCGTCTCCGGCTTCCCGACGAGCTGCGTCTTCCAAATTCTCGTCCACAAACTCCAGCACCTCTCTGGGCTGAAACCGCAGGCGGAAATTATACGGAAAAAAAACGGGTTCCGCCTCCCTCATTCTTGCGGGCCCTTTTTGCGGCTTGGTTTAGACCGCTCTTAAAGAAATACTACAACGAAATTTCGGCGCTTATTTCTTGGTCTATTCGTGTTCAAGAAAACAGTAACACATCAGACACACCAATGTCTTGTTGAAAAAGACAAGAAAATAAATTTTAAAACGTATTAAACGATTAGCAAAGAGCTCCTGGTGGATGTCGCCAAGGCATCGTTTGTAATGCCCTTTTTCTAAGAACCTTGGTAGGTAGTGAAGATAACTGTCTCGCCTCCGGCCACCACGAAAGAGGGGAAGTAGGAACTCCTCTTTCCCCAAGACTTTCTTTTTTGTGTCTCAGACGTCGCTATTCTCCCTCTCCAAGATTACAGAACATTAACCGGACACTCAGAATTTGTAAAAAAAGCCGCTTCGAGGTTAGTCGTGGTGGCCTGATCGCTGAGGTACTTCAGCCGTTGCGGTGGCTGGAACGTCTAGGGCACCCTCTCGACGTCAGCCTCGCCGCAGCTTTGCCCGTCCCGAGACAATCTACGTCACGATTGCTGCAGATATCGCGTGCTCTCAGCTGGCTGCTCTCCGAAGCGCTTGCCAAAGTGGACCGTTTATAACAAAAATTACAGCCATCAGGTTCATAACGTTGATATTATGGACCAAAGCAAGTCTGGGGTTGAAGACTATCTAGACATATTGTCTGGCTACGGTTTACAGAACGTAATGCTTGATTACACTAGAGTTGAGTATCTAGGTGACAAAGTAACTAGAACCTGCATAGATCACGCTGTCGTCCGAATAAGGGATATCATAACAGTATCCGGTGTTTTCAAAACTAAAGTCGCGGATTTTTACTTTATAACCATAAAAGTCTTAAGTGCCAATTCTGCTACGGGAAAGAGTAATGGAGATGGTTTTAGATGTGTCCTAGATTTCAAAATAATAGACCAACTTCTTTGAGAATATAACTGGGCCTCTTTGCTGGGACAAGACCAGGTTGCAATTTACGAACTGATGGTGGCTAGATTAAACCGCATATACAGGGATTCTAAGAGAAATGTAAGGTTAAAACAACGAAGACGAGAAAATAACTGGATAAATAACGACATTTTAGAACTGTGCTATGCAAAAGATAAATCATGAAGCCGCTGAAAACAAAACCCGAACGACATTGAATTACGAAGAGAATTCAGGGAAAGGAGAAATAACGTGACTGCAAAAGGGCGGTTAGCGAAGAGGAACTACCACAATATCCAGTTCAACCGGTCAAAGGGGAATGTGAAAAAACGTGAGAATTAGACAATAAGATAATAATCCTTATTTTGTTGTGTCCACAAACAGCACATAGTCTAAATAGTGGTACACAGTTCGTCATTGAAAATGAAACGCAGACAGCACGTAAATCCATAATTATACACAAAATACAGACTCCAGTGTATGCCGAAAAGTTGTCACGTCACTAAAAATGTCTATAGCATATTGGTTAAATTTGTTAAATTCCAGTTTCATTCTTGTTAATGGAGAAGTATCATAGAAGGTCAGGGGTAGAACGGGCTTTAAAACCGACTAGACCGCAAGGGAACATGGAAACAAACAGTAGTTAACAAAAGTGAAGAGTCAATACTTCCGTTCACAGCCTTATGTAAAAACATGAAATCATGTAAACGCCATCTATCAAGCAAGGTGCGCAACCCTAGTTTTTTAAGTGGTAAATTATAGTTGTAGTAACACATGCGCACTAATCGGAAAAAGCAACCAAAGAAAACGTGGATGATGTTATACGCAAACGATTCGGTGGGACTGATTTTGGCACCTTGAGTAATCAATTTAACCGTAGCTTCGTGAAAGAAATACAAGATTTGCGGAGTAAAACGCAAGATACCGTGGAAGCCCCTGACAGCTTAACTAGTTTCCTAAACATTAAAAAAAATGAAAGCCGTTTACAACTCCCTGTAACGCCGAATTGGAGCGCAGCTCTTGAGGAGGAGGAGGAAGGGTACTGTGGGTAGGGTATACTTCTCCTTTCTCCTCCTCCCATCACGGGGGTCACGTGACCCCGAGGGGGTCACGTGACCTGGGGGATCACGTGATCTCGGGGGGGGGGGGGTTCACGTGGCCTGGGGGTCACCTGACCTGGGGTCACGAGACCTGGGGCCGTTACGCGCGGCGACCGACGCCGACGGCGACGCCGCTCAGGCCGGAAACGGGCGCCTAAGAGCTGCGCTCTAAAACAAACGTGTTGGTAAATTTATTTAAACAATCGGAAAGGAAAACATAAATTCGGGACGAAAACAGACGTTGTATGCGTCTGTTTTCGTCCCGAATTTATGTATATTCTTTCCGATGGTTTTAGTTTCCTAAACTCAGCCTATTTGGCGTCCATGATGGAGCAGGACCTGAGTGACATATTAAAAAGGATGCCACTTGCGAAGCCGGAGGGATATGATCGGATTGAAGCAAGAGATATATACCATAATTTTGTTAAAATAAAAAGTATCTTGCTTGTCATATTAAAAGGAATTATTGAAACTGGGAGAATACCAGATATCTTGAAGGTGGCCATAGTCCGTTCAATAAAAAAGGTAATCAAACGTTGGTATCAACAACAGACCAATAGCAATTCTATGAGTTATATCCCAGATAATGGAAAAGATTGGGTCTAAAATTGTGCGATCATTTTGCGAAAAATTTGTTTTAATAAATAGTTGCCAGTATGGTTTTAGACCGCAAAAAAAGTACAACTCTCTTGTTGGAGGATTTTACTCACAACATTAATCAGAGTATAGATAATAATCACATAGTCCTAGCACTTTTTTTTACCTCAAAAAAACGTTCGAAACAATTGATCACGGGTTGCTATTAATTAAACTAAAACATGTTGCCTTCAGAAGACCTTTTCTTTAGTTTTTTTTTATAATTACTTTCATAACCGTACACAACGTGTAAAGATAGGAGGTAGCATAAGTGAACCCTTGTCCGCTACTTCCGGCGTATCACGGGGTCTATCTTAGGCCCACTGCTATTTAACATATATATAAATGACTTAGATAATTTGTCTCTAAATTCTCAGTTATACCAGTTTGCGGACTACACTGCAATTGCATTGGCACATAAGAATTACGAAGATGCAGTTTCCATTTTTCAAAGTGACATAAACAAAATAGTAGACTGGTTTTCCTGGAATACTATATTCGTAAACAAAACCAAGACCAACTTCATGGTCTTCCGAACACACCGAAAAAAGTGAACCTTATCAACCGACTGTTATACTTGCGACTGCTCTCCGCTCGTATATGCGACCGAAACAAAATATTTAGGAAAAATTTTTGATGAAAGCCTAACATGGAATGCACACGTTGAAAATCTAGAAAAGCGCCTACAGCTACTCTAAGCGTGTATGTACGAAGTAAGAAATGTCTATGATATTTCACTTAGGAAAAATGTATGAAGCACTAGGAGCCTCCCTCTTGCGTTACGGAATCACTGTGTATGGCTCCTGTTCTGCCCGCCGAAAAAAAAGATAGACGAATATATAAAATTGCAGACAATAATGCAGGTGGTACGAAATTTGCAACTCTTAATCACGTTAAAAATTGGCCTCTCTACAAATATTGTAGGTTGAGGAATTAAGGGAATTTGTAGTTTTAATGAAATATTAATATACTAACGATTTCAAGTATAGAGTCAACAGACAAAAACATCTAAGACATTCTGAAACCTTTTCCATTCCTATGGCATACACAAAATACGGAAGGCGTTTAAGAAAATATTATATTCCATTCTACTTTTATAAACTTACGGAACGATTGTACTACATCCTGTCTCTGAAAGACACGAAACAAAAAATTAAAGGAGTGGTGCTGTCACTATGTTTGGGTTTGTGTTACAATTGTTTTAAATATTTTGAATACTCTGTTGGGTTGCCACGGTCCCGCACACAAGCGCTCGCGCGCTTAAGCGGACCTTCGATCAAATTAAGTACAAGAATTGCTCAATAAACGATTTATTTTTATTAGTATTATTATTATTACTATACTAACGTGCGATTGTCATTTACAGATATTGTGGATTATATTCAGCCTATTTATAAACACGACGGGTATATTTCAAAATTTTCTGAACTATCCCTTTAAGGATTCGCGAACATTTGGACGCAACGAACGCTTGAGTCCAGAGCGCTCCCGGTGTCTTCAGCCCCACTCTTTGGTAAGCTCAACCACAGCAGCGGTTTCGGTATGGGAGTCTCGGCTAGCTTGTGAGTCTCGACTAGCTTGTGCAGGAAGGAGCGGCTTGGTCACTCCGCGATGGATCGTCCCGCGGTCCAGGAAAGACTGCGACGGGGCCTGAACTCGCGAGGCACCTTGTTGTCGGCGTAGGCACGGGCACCCACCCACAAGGCCGCATTGTCTCACGATCAGCTGGCTTCCGGACGAGGTCCAGGCAACCGGGACGGAGAACCGCCAGGAGGGGCAGCCGCAGGGCCGTCAGGACGGCAAACTCTGTCGCGCTAATTACACTCAACGTCCGAGAAAAAGGCTCTGAATTTTCAACGCCCGGTTCGCAGAAATTGAAGACGGAACATGGCAGCGGGAGGAGAGTTGCCGGTATCCTGGTCACCAGGGAAAGTAGTGGCCAGCTCTCCGAGCCCGCAGCCCCACCGATGATGACATTGCCCCTTCCGTTGTCCTCCTCGTGGGCTGGACAATGACTCATGAACCGCCGAGCACTGGAGTGCAGCTCGTGCGCTCCCCACTCTTCCCTTTCTTTCCCCGAAGGGGTAGAACAATTCAGGAAGATCCGAACAAGGCCGGGCAGTCCAATCGAAAACACTCAACCAAGCAGAGACAAAGCAAGCAGAGCAAGCAGAGCAGAGACAGGTAGGTGACTTTTCTGCTGTGAGTAAGGTGCATTTCACTGCTGTGCTTCTGAAGTCATTGTGAATAGAGTTCTACGAATCCGCTTTATTGTGGAGATGGACGTTCACATACCAAGCTGACCCGCGTCCCCCCAGACAACGAATTTGTGGGTGACGACTCGACGAGGCGATGTTTTTGTGGTTGCTTTTGCTAACGATGCCTCATCGCTTAGACTTGAGGGCACAATAAAACGGCAAATGCGCCACACTGTCCTTCCTTGTTATATTGAAACGATGCAGGGCTGCAATCGATCAGGCTCACCAACATGCCTATTTTTCAAACAAGTCAGCTTTTTCCTTAGGCTAGATTATTCTCATTCATCCTGTGCTTGACAGAGGATCAGATATCGTCTGTTCTATATATACCCTCAAATGCTTGTGGCCAGGTATAGCACGGCGGCATAACTTCGAAAAGTCTCCAAGCCGGGAGCTGCCCTCGCCAACGCGAGCACTAAAGAGGGCACCGAATGCACTACCCGGCCGCGGAGCACAGCCGCCATGAACCGCAATATTCCTAGAGGCCAAGCGTCGTAACACTAGTTTATCCGCATCAGCAAGAACAGAAACCGATTCCGAAGGAACACCCCGTGCCAAAAGCAATACGAGACTGCTTACAGTGCACGTCGGCAACAACACGAGCTACTCGACCCGTAAGGTACGCAGCCTGGCTGCCGAAGTCCGTCTGCTAAAATTCCAGTTTCTTCGCGACGTTAGTGGCCAGTGTACCGCACAGCGGACGCACTGCTCGACTCCGAAGAGTCCGCGAAAGTATTTAAAGCTACTCACATATTTACAACCTAGATCGTTCTGCTGAGCATCAAAACTCTTCGGCGCTACGCTGGATTCCTCACGAACATTTCGAGTGTCAAGGTTCACGTTCTCGTCCAGTGACCGCATGGCGATCCCTTTCATGAACACGCAATTATAGCGTGCTTTCTACAACATGCTCGGGACTCTGTTCAACCTTTGTCGCTTGTCCGGTAGTGCAGGTTAAACTGCTGCCTCACTCCGCGGCGTTTTAGAAATTGACGTTGCTTTTACGGAGTGCCAACTCATTGGGTGGCACACAAGGGTTCCTTACGTCATCGTTACATGCGTCGTTCTTCGCTTTTGCCCGAGTAAATCGCGTTTAATTGGTAAAACTTAAAAGTTCGATCAGCGAAAACCATGCCGGCGACAATCCTGTTGTTCCTTGATGGCGGACGGAAATTTTTAGCAAATAATGGAATGACTCACTCAGCTCTCTACGGAGCTCGATCTCGGTTCTGATACCGGGAAGGTCGCGCCGTCAACGTGTTGACCGTTGGTCCGTTGTCGCGGCGTTGAGGGGCACGCATTACCTCTGGCACAAGCACGGCTGATAAAGTGCACGATATGCGATGTCCTGCACGTTCTGACACCCGAGGAACGTTATTCGTTCATTCCCGCCGTGCGGTCCTGCCGGGAGTGCCTCGGTGTATTCCGAGCATTGTGAATCACCTTCGTTTGGAAGGACGCTTGGCAAACAACGTTGCAAAGTCGTTGTTTGACATCGGGTGCTGCGCACTCACCCACTCCTTGAGTGCACCTACTCCGTGTTCGAAAATCGAACAGTTGCTGCTTTTTTTGAAGTAGTCTCCTCCATTTGAGGAATATCGGCTTCAAAGACACTTGTTCCTTCTGTGCGTGCATAGCCGTTAAGAGGCGCCAGGTTTTGGG
>JAZHYW010008302.1:0-58861 GCA_037355805.1 Ixodes ricinus
CAAGCTGCTAATATACATATATATATATATATGTATATTTTTTTTTAACGCACAAGAGCAGATTTTGGTATCGCGATGTCTTTGGCAACGAGAAACGATTTACCGATGCGAGGCGTCCGCCCGAAAATTCGGAAGATCCAACACAGGAAGGAAAACGAATCATGGTGAACTGCCTCCTGCTGTGCTCGTGGGATATCACCTTTCCTTGCTGAGGCAGCTTCATTTTGTCATCGCGAGTAAAGCCTAGCTCCACTTGTCTCAAGTGTCTCAATTCACGTATTTTATTTACATTAGAATCCCTTAGAAAATTAAACCAATATATACAGCACTTATTTACCGCATAGCAATAGATTTGCAACACAACATTGACTTATAAAATTGTTACGGTACCCCTTTCAGACGAACAAAATAATTACAAGGTTGACAGAAGACATGGTAATCTGTTTAATCTGGCTTATATATATGGCTACTGGCCTTTGAACTGTGCGAGTTCGGTGTTTTTCGCCTTACTTTCTGATGGTGTAATTCATCTGTGGACACCGTGCTTATGCTTCGCTGTCTGATGTCCAGGTACTTCTGTAGGTTCATTCTCAAGCATGTGGTCATTTAGTGAACTAAAGATGCCTTTGCCAATGGAGCGTTTCATCAGCAAAGGGTGAACGCCATGGGCGTACTAACCGGGGGCAAGGGGGTGCTTCCCCTCCACATCCCAGTTCTCAGAGTGGGAAACAGCGCATGTGTTTTGCCCCCTGAAACAGCCACTACTGGCCAGGAAAACACTGGCCGCTGGCGCCGTAATACCAAGGGCACCGGCCGCCGGGCCTGGGGGAGGGGGATGTTCTGGTCCCCCACTCAAAAACAAGCTGGTACGCCACTGGTGACCGCACTCACCGATAAACGAAACACCAGTGGGCGACTTATTTGACCGCTACGACCGATTACTGCAATTTCCTACACTACAATCCCATCACGGTTGGGAAACTCCCGCACACAATTCGTCCACACAATCAAGCGCGACCGCCGCATTCGCAAACACTTTGCAGGTGACTCTTCGACAGGGACTACACCTGTCGTTCTCCGTGGTCAGAACTGTTGCTCAGGCGGTGCTCTGCGTTATCACGCGGATTTCACGCTTCGGTGGTTCACAGACTCCGCATCTCGACGATCTCGGGCATCGCCGCGCGTCTGCTCCACCGTCGGCTCCATCCGTCATGCTTAAAGGGACACTGACAGGGTGTTTATGCTCGCCGAGGTTTTTAGTTGTACATGACATATGAGAGCCCAACTACCCAAAACACAATTTGCGACTCGAAATTCGGTTTCTTTCCGCCCGAAAACCGCCGATCAAGAACTGGCCGGTTCGAGTCTCGCTCACTCTCTTTTCCGTGGTCACGGGCCGTTTTCGAAGTTATCGATGCGACTACCAAATTTAATGAAAGTCGTTGGTCACTGAAAGCACACACTCAATATTAAAAATAAAAAAAAATATGAAACCCATTTTTTGTGGCTTCTAAAAAGCTGCAAATACGTTGATTGAAAAAAAAGTTCCACAGAGAACCGGAAGCATTCTGTGCGTGCGTCGTTTCGCGTATCGTGGGACTCGCGGGGACGGCGATGGCAGCGGACGACGGGCGCGGGACCTCTACTTCAGAACTGTCGCTCGCGGTACCGGCGAATTCTGTCTGCCTTTAAAAGAGAAATTTGGGACTGATCAAAAGAATCGGTATTCATCCCGTACGACACGCCCGACCACCAAGCCGATTTGCACGAAGACGTCGCCGAGCCGTCGCTCCCTTCTCGTGGCTGAAGACATCGCTCGCGCAAACTTCAAGCGCGACGCGTCTACTTCGAGTTGAATATGCACGCGTGCGATTTCTTTACTAGGTGCGAATGTCGCCAATACGTGGTGCTTCCCGACTTCGACCCGGGAGTGCTTTTGCTGGAGGAAAATCGGCAGCAAACTTTCCAACTTACAATTTACCGGCTGAAGTATTACTAAGGAAAGAGATCCCCCTATCACGTGATCCCCCCGTAGCTCAGTGGGTACGACGTCCGCTCCACACGCGGCAGGACCGGGTTCGATCCCCGGTGATGGCACTTCTTTTTTTTTTTTTCAAACATTTTTCGATCTTTACATTTCTTTCTTTTTACAATTATCACTGAAGAAACAAACAAAAATTAACAAACAAATGTTGTGGACGAAACGTCGCTGAATTAAATGGGGATGGGATTTCCTTTTTTGACACCTGCGAACTCAACGTAATCACTTTCCACAAAATGCAAAGAGGTAGCGTCCACTTTCCGAGGTGCCTGTAAATGTTCTACAGGAATTGCAGCCAGCCATTGGTCCCGATCCCGTTGATATTTCGGAAACTCTGTCGCACAATGCCACTTTTTTTCGGACGCAGGACGTGTGAGCCAGCTCTTCACGCAACATCTTGGGTGTATTCTTTTCGGAGCCGATCATGAAAATTAACCACGGGCACTCGCTACTCATCTCCAACTCCTCAATGTACAAAACAACTCATCAGAACAGAACAGCGAGCAGAGCAAACATAACTGCAAAAGAATCGCAAACAGTGCCCGCTAACGCCGCATGTCGTCTGCTACGCCGAGGGAAAAAAAAGAGAAAAAAAAAGCGCACGGTCGGGTGTAGCCACGTGACTTCCGCCGCTCCCGCTATCCTCTCCACTCCTCCGTTTCGGTTTCGGTTTCGCGCAGTTGCGTTTTTTGGCTTTATTAAAAAAATACGCTACTCTGTTGCAAAATATTAATTGGGTAGTCCTCCGACACCATAATGAAGCGCCTGGCAAAAAATGAAAAAAATTTTTGGGGGGTGTCAGTGTCCCTTTAAAGTTAAACGCCAAAACAAAAGGGACACAAGGATAGATGCAAACAAGACGAGGCGCCTCGTCCTGTCTGCATCTATCATTGTAGCCCTGTTGTTTCGGCGTCTAACTTCAAGCAATGCATGAACAACCAACTAGCCGAACGCCCGTCATGTTTTGACAACTTCATCCCTCGTAAATCCCACCGAACGACATAGAATTTTATAGTATACCGCCAACCGGCCGACTTCCGGGCCGACTTCTGGGCCAACTTTTTTTATGACTAGGCTTCAAAAATCACGTGATGCCATCCCCCTGAGTACCACGTATTACACAGCACCGACATATACACAAACACAGCAACGACACGGTACCGACACTTCCAACTCAACAAGCTTATCTCCTTGCGGCGTATATAAGCTTGACATTTGCGGGTGAGCTCTATGGTCGCTGACCGTTACAGATTTAAAAAGAAGACACAAAACACGGCGCAATGGACAGCCGTATCTAAGAACTGTTTGCATTTCAAAAGTATGGAGGCAAAATCTATAATGTTAGTCCGTTGCGAAAAATAACGATCTCTTAACAATAAATCTTAAACCGGTCTCAAAAATAGTTTATATTTTTGTTATTTTCATGCTCGACCTGTGTTATGAGCAGACCGACAAGCTTGAATCAGATAGAAAAACAAATTATTGGGATTATATCATTATGTATTCAATAATAAATAGAAATGATCCTCGCGCAAAGCATTTTTTATATATTCTTGTGAAGGACGTCCGCCCAACACTTCACTTCCGCAAGTTGCAGTACGGGAGCAGAAGCCTTCACTTCTGTGGCGTTTTGATGCAGTTTGTTGTCGTATGTCGTGTCGGTGTCGAGTAGAGCGGCAGGGCTTGGCAGTTTGTGACCGATCTTATTCGTGATCACTGGTGTGGCGCTGATGCGTTTCTTTTACACCGCCACCACCCCGAACATGGAAGATTAACGGGCCCGTAGCACTGCATTATGCTGAATCGCGAACTCCTTCTCTGTTGACGTTGTTTTCCTGGTATCACTCGTGGATACTGCAAGCGGTTTAAGCAGTGCGCACCATCTCGCCTACATCCCCGGTGACGTACTCGACTTGTTGAAACTTATTGCTGTCCGTCATTTTGGAGTACGCGAGGCAGTTATCTCGCTGCTCCGGTTTCGGTTATAAAAGCAAGGCAAAACGCTCGTAGTTCCCGCCCTCAGTACACGTTGGACATCTTCCACACTTTGACACCGGATAACTGGATGAACGAGGATTTGCATTTACTTCAGAGGTGACTCTCGCCGCTTCCTAACCGTTGAGCAGCAGGATCAGCTGGCGACAAGCCGCGGATAAAAGGCTTGAGCATCAACAGCCCAGGTGCACTCGGTGCCGATGCGGGCGATGCGGGTTTCTGTCAACCGGTAGGCCAGCACAAACCGTGACCGTTAAAGATCTTCGTCATGACACGTTGTTGCAGAAAGCAGTGTAAAATACAACTGCATGGACCACCGAAGCAAACGCACTGTTATCGTAACTCTTGGCTTGTGACTGCGCCTTTGTAGATCATCTTATTCGTTTTGCTGCAGAGACGCAAACGACGGTCATAACAAAATCGCTTGCATATTCCGCATACCTGGCAAAAGCATTTACCCAGTCACCTTGCGAGAAGCGCGAAACACGGAGTCCACACCGTCCGGACTTCCTCTGCCATTTACCTGCTTTAGAGCAGTTTGTACCTGCTAGTAGGTATGCCTACTGAAACTGAAACTTGAGAAACTAGGGGCAGTGCCAGAGAGAAAAGAGCCAAAGTTGGGAAAGCTTGCTCGCAATCTCCAATTTCTCAACTCTCAAGTGATTATGCCATAATAAATGCACAAACGCCTCTTCCCCCCCCCCCCCCCAAAAAAAAGAAAAAGAAAAAGCACAATGTTCACTACGTAAAAAGATGTCTCAGTTCATGCATCTGTGGGCAGGTAGGAAACCTTGCCGTAATTATTTCTTACCGCATGATGTGCGCAACAAACTCACACGAGATTTACAGAAAAATATCGGTGGTGACTTAAGTTTCCCTGAAATTCTGCATAACCGGTCGTTTACAGGACCGAATCATCCACTCGAGTGGTGTGCGTCGCTGTGCAAACACGTCGCTGTGCAAACGCAGTCCAACACGAAGCATAAAACCGGCAGATTTAGGACAACAATCCGGAGTCCATTGTTCAAATAAAACGACATAATTCTGTTGAAAACTCCCGCAGCTTTTTACTCACCGCTCTCCGTCAGGATACTTCCACATTTTGAAACGGAACGAAGGAAGATTTACTTTTAAAAACACTCGCTGCGTCCTCCCGAACCAGCTGGACCGGATCAGCTGACGACGACGGGACTGAACCCGTTGAACCTGAACCCCATAACAACCAATTGGCGCTCCATGTTAGTGTGGGTTTCTACCTCCAAGCACCGCACCATACACCACGAACGTTTCAGCTCTTTTTCGAATCGCCGCATTGCACCAAACAGAACGAGATCGCCGAAGTCAACGCAGCGCTGTCGTGAACCTTGGCTTGTGGTTGCGCACTCGTGGACCCTGTGACTCCTTCGGCTTTCAAAGCACACATGACGATTACGAATGATACTTTCCGTCTTCCGGAAACATCACAGGGGCACTTCTCCGGTCACGTCTTCGCGACATGTGCTCGCAAACTGTCGAGCTGCTCGCGTGCCGTCAAACCAAAACAATACCGGCGCCATGTTAAACGTGCGTTGTTGCCAGAGTTTCTCCGACCAAACAAAAACAACGAAAGCAACCCGGCTCTAGCTTCCAGCGTACATCGGCGGGCGCCGTGGCCAGATTTTCTCTATCAGCTCTAATTTAAAGATGACGTACAGATGCAGCAACACTGGTATAAAGCTTTAATATGATTATGGTGGCCACCACGGAGCGTCGTAAGTTCTGAGAAGGGTGCATGGGAAGCGGCGGCACCTTCGCTTGCAGTTGAAGGGTTGAAGCCAAAACGAAACGAACTCCAATGTCAAGTGTTCAGATCGAGGGCACGCTTTTTATATCCATTTTAACTGTTTAGAACGAGTAATTAGACCCATAACTTTATTTTCAGTGTGCAAGAAACTATTATCGAGACCCCTAATAATACTACAAACATGGGCGACAGGAGGTAAGCCGCATTGCCATCGGCCAGAAAAAATGGCAGCGAGCACGGTAAGCGCCGTAAGCGCGGGGTTCGCCCCGTCCCGCGACATGCATGCCGTATTTGCTCTTGATGCCTATCTGTCTCCGAGACATGTTTATTTCCGCCACATTTGTTTCCACGGACCTTTCTAGGTGTGTCCCCAAGCATTCCGATGCTTCGATAGCCGGCAATGCTGCGGTCGTTGCCGGGGTGATGCGTGTTTTTGAGGTCGGCTACACGGCTATGCGTGTATGACCGAACCAAAACACGCTTTTTACAACCTCGCATGATTTTTGAACGAATTATCCATTACTCAACGTGTAAAATTATGGTAATTAGTGTAAATAGCGTGTTTCTCACCCCAAATATTCACTAAATACACGGGACTTGCTAACAGTGTAGCAGACAGTGAAGCCAAAGCTACGGGAAAGCTGTGGGGTCGCGATATTTGAGCACCGATCAAAGCTCAGCACGCGGCGCGGTGTTCGCTTCGTTTGAAATTAGACACAATGTTGGCCTGAAGGATCGTTTCGAGAATGCGCTGCGAACAGCGTAGAACAAAATGGCGTCCCGTAAATATTTCCTATGCTAATACGATTTGTGTAGGTGAGTTATACGGCCAGGGACAGGGGGACAGCATAGAGGGGATAATCGTCATTATAAATTGGTGAATTGACCAAAATTTGTTGTTTTACTTCGTGATCATTGAAGATTAAGATCTGGTTTATATCAGCCACATGCTGAGAGTCATCGAAGGACCACTAAATAACTAATATTAGGAAGATTTGGGACGCATGCGCGGTGGTGCGTAAGGCTAGTGGTGCAAAAACGCGCTCGCAGGTTTTTTCTGTCTCTTATCATCCGCAGTTTCGCACCACCAGCATTGCGCCCGTTGCACGAGTGGAAACTTTGGCGCCCCCCCCCCCCTCCGCTTCCTTTCTAAAATTAACTTATATAGTGGCTTTCAATACCGCTGAGCAAGTTTGTAATTGAAACCATATGTTTATTTTCCACTCATTAGAAATATAATGAACGAGTTGTACTTTATTATTCGACTAAGCGTGACAGTAAGCCCCCAATCTTTAGTCCCCCTGGACACATAGGTCGCCCTAACAAACGGCGTAGTAAAGCTTTCCCTTTTTTAATTTTTTTTAAACAATGAATGAAGCAAAAGTAAAACACTATACTTTTTCCATTAAATCATCTGTTTACAAGAATGACGGAAGGCACTAAACATAACGCACCAGTCAAATTATTTTATGCTTTTAACAGAAATTAAATGGGAGACGTTTGGTGTCTCTTTTGCGTGTAATTTTGGCAGAGAGCTTGAATTCTGAGAAGCGGTGCGGCATTATTTAGCAGTGTGTGTTGTTCGTAGTAGAATAACGTGTGCTTTGAATGTTTCTGTTTTGCAGATGGTTTCTTTTTTAATTTTTATAAATGGAGAATTTTTCTTATAGCACGATACTACCTAAACTATGAAACTCTCAAAGCTTTAGAATACATGTAGCAGAAATTTTATGGAGATCTTCGTAACCGCGTTCGTTTCAGGACCGAAATACACAGTCATATTTAGTGATATTGAAAACTTTGCTGCAGCTCGCGCTAAGGACATATTTGCTTGCAAGAACTATTTCTATATTAAGCGATTGCTCACGTGTTGTTGATCAAGCAAACTACCCCGGTTCATATAGTTTACATGCTTGGATTGTTTTATTTACATTAACTTTCAGATTTGCTTTGCTGATGCTATAGACTACGGTTTGTCCTCCAACAGTTCTGCCATTTTTCCTTTTACGTGTCACATCGGCAGCCTCGTTTCAGGAGCACTTTTGCGTAGACCACGTTCTTAGGTTCGTAATAATGTATTCTAAATACAAAAATTAAATTCTGTGTCCCGTAGTTTTTTTATTTAACCGTTTGTTCACTCGTTCATACATTTACTTAATTTATTGGAGAAGATGAGAAGCGAAATAAATGTCGCTTTGTTGATGTTGATTTTTTATTTGTTTATTTCGTGCGTCGCAACAGCGATTTATTTTTGTTAATTCGAGTATCTCTCAAGCTGTTGATTAGAAGCAATAAAATAAGCAAAACAATCACTTCACACCCTTAGTGTCTGTTCTCCGTGACAAAACTTTTTCTTGACCAGCTCGGTTTCCCATCGATAATTGTGATATATGGTTCCCCTTTCGATTGTTTCGTGAAAGGCAGCCTTTCTTTTTCGCTGAAACAAAATAAACAATACTCTTTGTCGTTCATAGAACGTTGATTTTTTCAGAAGTTTTACTTCGAGCAGATGAAAATCTGGCGATTAAGACATTAAAATAACGCAAAAACGAACAGTCTTTCAGGTTGCGAGCCAGCATTCAATGAACGCTTGATATCCTTTGATCGTTCCTTAAGTCTGGTATTTCCTTACTACTATACTGGTGAAGGTATTTGAGTGTCTTTGGTTTCCATGTATCTATTCCTAACTCACGAAAGTTAGAGCGAGCTGTGATGACAAGCGAGCTGCTTTCACAAAAGTTATCTGCAGACCATCGGAGTCAACGAAAAACATCAGCAGCTGCAAAATGCAGTTTCGTGACAGTTTTTTTAAACTCTTATCGAAGGCGTTTGGGAACAATTATATATAAGGTTGAATTAAGGGAGATGTTCGGCCAGCTCTGGCTATTCCTTGGCAGTCATGTCTGACATATATTTCTTTTCGCTAAACGTTTAGTATAAAAACTAGTAATATACTCTGATTGACTTTTTTCTTGATATATATATATATAAAAAACTAATCTTTAGTGTTCTTATTTCAGGCGGACCTTCTTCTCCACATCTGCTCGCTGTATCGATTCCGGTAACATCCTCACCCTGTAATCCAATATACGATGAAAAGGTCATGTTCTGCGCTGGAAGCCCCGGGATGGACTCGTGCCCTGTAAGTGACGTCAGGCAGGTTCAGGCTTGGTTCGGAAAATTCCAGTAGTATGAAGTTCCCGAAACACCCTTGAATCAAATATCAAACTCCCAAGCGAGGACTACGACGGTTTGCCACGCAAATAAATGACGGGCGACATAGCGGCATATCTAACTGCAAGCAAGCACATTTCGTTGATTCAAGGTTAATCTTTAGACGAAGTTTTAAATGCAATGATACCCTTCTAGGTCACACGTTCGTCAGGAATTGAAGTGGGACATATTGGTAATAATTGCGGAGGGTGACCCAACTCAATTGGTGAACTGGATGTACGTAGAGCAAATTTTTATAAAATGCCACATGAACCTATAATATTTGATAGCCTAGATAGGACATATCGCAGAAAATACTGGCCCGGTTTTTTATCTTTTTATCCCACAAATGAATATTCTGATTAATACTGCTCGGGAGATGGGATCACCTTATGTGGGCCAGCCACTTAGTCGCTATATTTTAGTTTGTCATTACCTTGTTTCAGCACCATGCAAACAAAGCGCCGATGTCGCGTTTGTATATAGGGTGACTCCGGCGGTCCAGTCATGCAGGAGGACAGCGGTTCATCCATCCTCGTCGGCGTGGTCTCGGGCGGCGGGGTCTGTGGCGTGGAACCGGGTTTCAACACCAGGGTGTCGGCTTTCACTGAATGGATTTCGGAGAACGTGGTCAAGCTGCAGTCGTGACCGAAAACTCTGTCTCCAAGAAAGGGGAATACATATTCCTAAATGCATGGCTGAAAATAAATCGATAAAATTCCAAAAGCTGCTGCGTAGATTATCCGCAGCCGCCTTATCTTGGGCGTGATATTGAGCATGCAATGCACACAAGTACTGCGTCAGCGCTCCACATAAACTCGGGCCAAACCACATGCTTCGCGCACGAAGCGGCGCCCAAAATATGGCCGCCGCCAGTGTTGATTGATGGATTTTTGAAAAAGGCATATTATTAAATTGTGCTTTATGTATTCGCTATGCAGCATCCAAAGGTCGCAGATAACACACAGCGTTGAAACGCATCTTGTCGGGTGCTCTCGCATATTTGCGAGCAATAAACAGGGGGAGAAAAGTCACTAGGTATAAAACTAACTTCATTCGTGGCATTTTTTTCTTGTTGTCCTTTACAGTGTGTGTCGTTATTGGTGAAATAATATTGATTTTGGATAATCACTCTTAAATTAAAGCGAGTCAGTTGAGGATGGAGCCACCAGCTCCAAAACGTTACAGGTCGCTTTAGTTGAGGCAAAACTTCAAACATCGCCCTGGTTTTAGAGCTTTGTGTTCGTATTAAACATAAAATAACCCTGCCTCTAGACACAACTTGCAAGTCGTTTTTTTTTAACTTCAATAAGCGAGCAGTGATGCTTGTCACTTCTTTTGCAACAAAGTTGTAAACACTATTGCCGCGTGTCGGTACGAGTTGGCGCTCAGATTAGCGAAAAAGGGTCATGAGCAAAGAGCGATCAATATCATCACTTCACCTATCGAGGTGACAGGTCTGAACCTTACAAGCCTGGCTGTCAGTTTGTCTTTTGCTGCTCTTCTAGAACTTTCCAGTACAATCTGGGACCTTATAGCATGTTCTTGTGTGGAACGTTCTCGAATCCTCACTGACTCCATCGAGTGAGTCGCCTTTCTACCACCATTCGAGGACGTGCGGTGCCCTTTTGAGTTGGAGGCACGCGTTTGCCCTATTAAAAACTAATATTACATTTTTATGTGTCAATATTTTTGTTTTGTTCCTGACAATATTGCTTTGTATTTTCTAAGCACTATCATGATTTTCTTCTCTTACGAAGGATCTCACTAAACAGACTCCACGACCCTACGTTGCACGGTCTTTAAACAGTAGAGGCCATGGACACCGAAGTGCTGGGCGCATTTGATAAATTGCAAAACTAGTTGCAAACAAATGCAACTTGTTAACTGTCGGATCAGTTTGTATCTGTAAAGAAAGTCATTGTTTTAAGCTAAGCAAACTGTACTTTTGATATTCCATCAAAGCACAGCTCATTGCATATTGGTTGTTCCACAAAATCGTCTTTGAAGGGGTGCATCACTGACCAGCAAGAAATATCAGCGAAAGGTTTATGATCACCTCGAAAATGTTTGCGGGGTGATCACCTCTTTTCCTCTAGTATCAATGAGTCTGCGCGCATTCACTTGCCCGGTGGCCTCTTAGGTGTCGTATGCAAGTCGTCCACTTTGTGATCCTTGAGTCATTGTTATGTTTAGGAGCACTACAGAGGGACACAAATGACTGCCCGAAGAATGGATTTTTCAAAACAAAATATAATATAGAAACCTAGAAACACGCAACGGTCCCTAGTTAGAAATAGATAAAATAAAACATTGCGTAAAAATCGGTTTTGTGGCAGCTGTTTGTGACCAGTTCTCAGTCCTTAAAAACCCGACGCGATCCACCACTCAATCCGTGGCCACCTTTATATAACCATCATGGCGGCAAGCCTAGGCCAGGAGGCAGCCATCATTCAAAAATGTTTTGAGCGTCCGCAGCGACTCAAGGCAGGACTTACTCGGTCGCGCTCCTATATAAGTCGTTCCCCTGTTGAACTTTTCATTTTAGTGCGCCGATATTACAGGTCGGTTCTGGAGTTCCGCTCGTTACGGATTTTACAGTTAAATTCATAAGTGAGGGATTTTACGCAATAAGATCAGTTTCCAGTCTGATCGCCGATACAACGGTCTCCGCAACCCGACTACGAGATCCGGGTTTCTACAGCCAAGGCCATCGGCGCGCAGGCGCGGTAGCGGCTTCTTCGTTGCGGAAAGCTTAGCGGAGGGAAGAACGCGGTCTACGAAAACTCCCTAATGCCAGCTTCATCTGACGTAAGAGACAGGTGAACAAGGTAGAGAAAGTATAAATTGCAACTTGAAGTGGCTTTTGTAGCCCCAGTGCTTGAATTGTCATAGCAGCAGAAAAAAAGGCAGGGGAGGGTGAGAGTGGAAGGAAACAACGGATAGTGAAAAAGTATTTAGAATTAAAAGGTCATATCATGAAAATATATCTAATCTAAATATGTTTGATAAAAGTGCGAACAAGCCTGTGCTAATAGTACTGACGTACCATGGGCGTCCAGGAGTAATTAACGTTATCTTGACTTGGACAAACACGCGATACGGCCTGAAGCATTGAGCAATGAGAAACGTGGACAAATTAGTATGATTTCCCCTGCGTTTGCGGCATTTAATATCTTAGTAAACACAAAAGTAAGTGGCATACATAAAACGTTTTCTCGAAAAGGTAGTGAGTGAGACCGAGTAAAACTGGAGAGAGCAAGAAACTTAAATGTGCTAAAAATGTTCAACCAGCCTCTTGTGTCCAGCCTAGTTCGAAACATAAAAACATATAAAGGCAGCAAAGGAAAGTAGTATTATAAAAGCAATATATAAAAACAGGAACATTAAATAAGCTATTCGTTGATTCCGATTTTTTAGCCTTCATGTCGAAGATCACCGGTATTGTTTATTCGAGTGTTCAGCGTAAGTTTGAGTGCGTACGCCAACATGACAAGCGAGCAAAACAAAAACAACGCCCACGTACGGTCAGAAAGGTGTTTCCCGGGCTGAATTTTATTCTCGGTGTCCGCTAAAAGTTTACCGCTCGACCTGCTCAGTGCTCGTGGCATTCGAGTCGGCGATCAGCAGGACCGCCTGAATCGCACAGAAACAGTCGGCAAATGGTGGGCAGGGGGCCTGTGTTTTCTCCTACGATTTCCTGCACACTTTTTTTTTTTTGAGATCACGTGAAGGTTTTGAAGCGCTCTGCTTGCGAGCCTACGGAGTCCCAGTTGGCGGATTCCAATCCCGGTCAAGGTGCTCGTAATCTGTCAAAGATTTGTTTTTTGGAGAAGGTTACGGAGACGGAAAAGCTAAACGAGGTTTCAGTTTCAGATCAAAATATCCTTACCCAAATGATCAGAATTATATCACAGTCCTTCGTTTGGACGCGTCAAATGCCCTTCGTTGGTTGGCACATAAGACCCCCAAATTATACTTTTCAACCGAGTTTTGACAATCACTTTCTTGCACGAGTAACTGCGTAAAATAACATGTATCTTTGACACTAACCATGCGGTGTTGATCCTGCAAAATGCACGACGGCACAATAGCAAGTTGAAACCAGCGGGAATGAGAATGCGTAAAGTTTGAATTTGTAGCGTAAATTTTTGCCGGTAACCGGCGCCATTCAGCTCTATGTAACATAAGAGGACCATCTGCCGCCTACAACATTTGAATGTGGTAGCGGTTTGTTCTGCAACCGGTTATAACGTTTGAATGCGATAATGGTTTGTTATGAAACTTTGGCATCTGGTTCGTACTTCTAGGACTACATTTGGGCGGAGAATAAGCATTCGGTGATTCGTAGTTTATTTTTGCAATGAAATAAACCCTGTCATTTTTTTAACCTATAGCACTGTTAAAACACTGAACGACACTATTAAAACATCATATCGGTGATTTTTTTGTTTTACTTTGAAAGCATACCGGCGCAAACCGATTTTTATTACTTAGCTATAGTTAACCAATCGAGCACCTCAAACTGCGGTAATTCTTTTGATGACAGCCTTTTCAGTCTAAGATAAGAAATAAATAAAGAAACGGCGATCGATTGTTCGCTTTCACAGTGTCAAGCAGTGTACATTGAATGACCGATTTTTGTTATGTAGTCAAGGTGAACATGTTCCAAGCGCAACGACTTGCGTGCTTTCTTCTTTTTTTTTTTGCATTAAATTTTGTCAACACTATATGGGTGATTTCATATCAACTCAGGCACTGATTTAGAGACGAAGTTTTAGTTTTGACGCAAAAAACATATGTTTTGGGGCAATCTCTATAATAAAAGAAGACGCAAACGGCAATTTCGTCGCATTTTTCGTTCTCAAGTTATGGATCGTTGAAGCGGCCAAGGTGGAAACTGACGTTTTTCCAGCTTATCGGAGGTGCCATATTTTACTCCATCTCTTTTTCCTACCTTTTTCGGTACATCAGTATAACTTTTTGAAAACACTCTAGACATAGGCTTTTTCATGCTAATTAAGCGTCTAGGTCATAACATTCTTAATGATTTTTTTTATTTGCCAAACCGCCTCTCTGCGACGATATTCGACGAAGTTCAGCAAGCTGTGCTGTGTTACCCAATCAACATATTTTTATGATCTTTATATCACCGTAAAGCTCCAATAAACCTCTTTCTTCTGAGTATAATTTCAATATTTTGCAATAAGTATATAACGCGCTACATGTGCCTGAACAACGACAATTTCGAAAAACTGGCAAGTTTCAAGTAGATTTTCTAAAAAACCCCACTTTTTATTTATTTTATTTTTTATTCACACTTTGGTAATATAGTAGTCTATCTGAAACTACCAACAGAAACTGTAGTATATTGTTTGTATGGCCGCTATTAAGACTCGAATCTGGTGCTATGAGCGTTTTGAACGGGACTTCGCACAGGCGCTCTGCTGAGCAGAATTTTGGCCTATGTAAGGTTTTCTATTTATCGTTACCAGTTACCTCAATATGCAACCATAAATATTAATAAAATTTGGCGTAGTGTACTTGAAGAAAAGTACTTAGAAGTCCGTATCCACAAGTGCGGGCACAGCGCTTACTTCATCCCAATACGGGGGAATGCAGATCGTTAGAGAATTCCTCTAAGGCCTTTTGCTTTCGGCTTGGAGTTTGACATACCGAACTCAACATGTAATTGTCATATTTTCTGATGTCAAACAGATATGCAGTGCATATACATATGTACGATTTAGTATCCGACGCTTAGGAAGTACGGTTTATTTTGTGCGCGTACGGACTCTTTCGTAAAATAATGATCATTTCGTAGCGTGTAAGGCTTCAAACGTGTTAGTCATGTGTTTCGGTTTCATTTCTATTTTCAGTGGTTCATGCCGGGTTACTTAGACTTTTTCCCCTTGACTTAAGTTTGTCCGGGAGTCTAGATGTTACGTGTCTTCTCCGTCAATACATAGGGCGAAGCTCACACACCTTGCAAATAACGCCAGTGCCAAGTAAATAAATATTGTTAGGATAAATGTTGTTGCTTCACTGGCTTTTACGCTCAGATATTGAGGTAAGTACTAACATTTAGTAGAAAACCTTACATAGGTCAAAATTCTGCTCAGCTGAGCGTCTATGCGAAGTCCCGTTCAAAACTCTCACAGCACGAGATTCGAGTCCTAATAGCAGCCATACAAACATTATATTACAATTTCTGTTGGTAGCTCCTGACAGATTACTATATTACCTAACTGTACATAAAAATGAAATAAATAAAAGGTGTTTTTTTTTAATCGACTTCAAACTTACAAGTCTTTCTTTAGAAAAATTTGCGAGTTTGAAACCGATTTTCTAAAAAAAAACATATTTTATTTTTTTCATTTTTTATTAACAGTTCGGTAATATAGTAGTCTGCCAGGACCTACCAACAGAAATTGTAATATATTGTTTGTATGGCCCAGGCACGTAGCCAGGATTTTTTTTCGGGGGGGGGGGCCCGCCCATGACAAAATGCTGTATGAGAGGGAGGGGGGAGAGGAGGTCCCAGCAAAATGGAAGATTTCAGGGCGGGCCCGCGCCCCATGGGCCTCCCCTGGATACGTGCCTGGTATGGCCGCTATTAGGACTCGAATCTCGTGCTTTCAGAGTTTTGAACGGGACTTCGCATTGACGCTCAGCTGAGCAGAATTTTGACCTATGTAAGGTTTTCTATTTAATGTTAGTACTTACCTCAATATCTGAGCGTAAAAGTCAGTGAAGCAACAATATTTATCGTAAGAATATTAATGCGAATAGCATTCTTTGGATACTTCACGCACTTTGCGTCTATCTATGTATCTATCTGGCTATCTAACCTCTTACGCCGCGGGTCGATAAATAAATAAAAAAGACCGGCGCCGGCTGGGATTCGAACCGTTGACGCTTTGATCAGCAGGCCGACGCGCTAACCACAGAGCTATGAAGGCAGTCATTCAACGCACTCTAAACGGTTGTTTATATCTTTACCATAGGACGCGCTTTACAGCGCTGTCACAGCTACCGGTGCGCGCGCGTTCCATGCACGAGGGCTCATTCCGCTCTCGTGAGGCTGAGCACGGCCGCTAGCATCACCCTCTCCCGCGCGCGGGAGA
Source organism: Ixodes ricinus (assembly GCA_037355805.1). Lineage (NCBI taxonomy): Eukaryota > Metazoa > Arthropoda > Arachnida > Ixodida > Ixodidae > Ixodes > Ixodes ricinus. The sequence goes on from JAZHYW010008302.1 coordinate 16,160, forward strand.
GGGTGAGCTAGCCGACCGTGCATGGAACACTGCGCGCACCGGTAGCTGTGCAGCGCTAGTAAAGCGCGTCCTATGGTAAGATATAAACAACCGTTTAAACTACCGTTGGTTGAGACTAGCTGAGACGCCAGAAAAGTCTGGTCGGTACCATTTTGAGTGTTTGTGCGTATGGCGCGTGCTTTGCTCGCCTTCCTAAGTGACACAAACGCACGTGCTGGGCTGCGGAGATCGTGCGCAGGGCTGTGAAAGTGTCAACAAATTTAGAATCGCCTCCAAGAGTGGGCTGGCGTATCTAGAGTGTGCCGGCCACCTGACGAACGCGCATAACTCCGCACCGTTTGATGCTATTCGCATTAACGTAGATAATCATTCCCAAAGGATGGGTTCTGCTGATTTTTATTTACTTGGCAGTGGGGTGATTTGCAAGGTGTGTGAGCTTCGTCCAATGTATAGACGGAGAAGATACGTAACATATAGACTCCCGGACAAACTTAAGTCAAGAGGGAAAAGTCTAAGTAACCTGGCATGAATCACTGAAAATAGAAATGAAACCTAAAAACACCACTAACACTTTTGAAGCCTTACACGCTACGAAATGCTTGTTATTTTACGAAAAAGTCCGCACGCGCACAAATAAACCGTTCTTCCTAAGCGTCGGATACTAAATAGTACATATGTATATGCACTGCATATCTGTTTGACACAAGAAAATATGACAATTACATGTTGAGTTCGGTATGTCAAACTCCAAGCCAAATGCAAAAGGCCTTAGAGGAATTCTCTAACGACCTGCATTCCCCGTATTGGGAGGAAGTAAGTGCTGTGCCCGCACTTGTGGATACGGACTTCGAAGCAAATTTTTTTAAGTGCACTACTCCAAATTTTATTCATGTTTAAGGTTGGATATTGAGGTAACTGGTAACGATAAATAGAAAACCTTACAAAGGCCAAACTTCTGCTCAGCAGAGCGCCTGTGTAAAGTCCCGTTCAAAACGCTCATAGCACGAGATTCGAGTCTTAATAGCGGCCATAAAAGCAATATATTACAATTTCTGTTGGTAGTTTCTGATAGACTACTATATTAACTATGTGTGAATAAAAAATAAAAGAAATAAAAAGTGATTTTTTTAGAAAATCTACTCCAAACTGACCAGTTTTTCGAACTTTTCGTATTCCAGGCGCATGTAGCGCGTTATATACTTCCTGCAAAATATTTAAATTATACTCAAAAGAAAGAGCTTAATTGGAGCATTATGGTGATACGAAGATCATAAAAATATGTTGATTAGGTCACACAGCACAGCTTGCTTAACTTTGTCGAATATCGTCGCAGAGAGGCGGTTTGACAAATAAAAACAAAATCAGTATGAATGTAATGACCTAGACGCTTAATTAGCTTGAAAACGCCTAGGTCGAGAGTGTTCCCAAAATGTTATATTGATGTAGCGTAAAAAAAGGAAAAAGGGATGGAGTGAAATATGGCACCTCTGATAATCTGGAAAAACGTCAGTTTCCACCTTGGCCACTTCAACGGTCCATAACATAACAACAAAAAATCCGACGAAATTGCCGTTTGCGTCTTCTTTTATTATAGGAATTGCCCTAAAACATATATTTTTGCGTCAAAATTAAAAATTCGATTTTAAATCCGTGCTTCAGTTGAAATGAAATCACCCATATATACTTTTGGCAGCATACTAAGCATGTGCAAGACTTGTTTGTATTTTTATTTGTTGACGCGACGATTGTAGATTCATGTTGGCTCCTCTATAGTAACGCTATTGAGGTTTTAACGAATAAAAAAACATAAAGTGGTGTTTTGGAAAAATATGACTACTCAAACTTTCACAAAAAACATACAATAATGCACGGAGTCTGCCGGCAGGTTTGTTTGAAGCGTCTAAATAATTCATACTTCAGTGTCAGTTATCCTCAACAATAAATGAAAGCGGCATAAGCACAACAGAGGGAGTTTGACGCGAGGCGAGCACAGGGGTATTTAAAACAATTTGCCGTGTGTGACCTTTACTTCGTTTTGTTCATCACTGTCGAAATGTACGTTAAAAGAAGCAAAATAGCAGCGTATTTGTTGAAACTGAGGAACGCGCCCTGAGCAACCTTAGGGGTAGTTTTCATATAGACAGCGACTCAACACGAAGCCAAATCGACTGAATTCCATTGCAATTTCTTTGAAATGGTTTTTGTGCACTTTATCCGGAATTTCGTCTAAGATTGTCAGCAGAGAGATCGGTCACACGTCCGAACAGCGTCAAGTCCCAACAAAGAATACCCGAAAGAGGGTCCGCTCTCTTTTTTCTCTCTTTGTTTCTGTCTTTCTCCTGGCCGCCTCAGCGGGAACGAGTCGGTTCATACACGCTGAAACAAAAGTGCACACTTACCAAACCGGTGATCAGTTCGTAACTGGTTTGCCACGATCCCCTGCGCTGTGTAACAGTCGGTACACCAATACGCTTAACCAGGAAAGCGGTTTGATCTAACCGGAGGCCGGTCTGGCTTCATCACTAAGCGATAGGTTTGAACCGGTTACCGGTATGGTTGAACGGGTACCGCGGTATCAAACCGATCAAATTTTCAAACGGGTTCATTTTTTTTTCCTTCAAAATGCTTGAAGCAAGTTTAGATAATTCTTGAAAGGTGCCCTGAACGGTCATCAGGCCCGGATTGCAAATGGCCATGAAGCTGAGCGTGCAGAGTTTCCGTCGATGGTACCCTACCTAATGGAGGATCACACCATATTCTCCTCTGAAGAACTATAACAAAAATAGTAAACGTAAATAAACATGTAAATATCTGAAAAAAGTACGACGAATTAAAGAAGAAAAAAAAGGACAGTGCGTGCAGTATTCTGGAACTTCCCACGCTCGTCCCTTTTTTCTGTATTGTCTGTCGTTTCGGGGTTATTGTGTGATCGATTACTAGTCCTTGAAAATGTGAATGAAAGGACAAATTATGCCTCGGAAAGTGTGGAACATCGAACAATATGTAGAAAGTTTTCGTACACTTCTCATATTACAAAATAAGAAAACTTCAAATAAATAAATAATTTCAAGATAATAACTTAATCGGCCGCGGACGACGTCGTGACCAGATTATTTACATTAAGTATGGTCACTCACAGCTGAACAAGCACTGGGCAAGGCAGGTTTGGAGAATATCATCTCTCCGCAGCGAATAAGATAGGGGGCAGATGGCCTGAACCGATGAAAACACCAAAGAATGAATCACGAAAGAAGCAAACGTGAGTATTAGCTACGCCCTGCGTTTCTTAAACTGGCCTTGTCTATAGCAAAACAAATTCTGAAAGTTAATTAACAAATTTTTAAATTCTTGTTTTAGATTTGTACGCTATCGTCAAAAGAAATCAACGTTCTTATGTATAAAAAATGGGATCTGCTTTGCGGTATATATATATATATATATATATATATATATATATATATATATATATATATATATATATATATATATAATAGGCGAATTGGAAGCAGTCAAGTGATCGAGATGCCGAAGCTAAGACGGGCAACAGCGACGAAAAGCCCGCCTACGAAGTTACGTTATTGGCCGCCAAAAGAGTTGGTGGCGAGGAATCGTGAGCCGGTCGGACAGCTATTCGAGATATCTGGGTCATGTAACGTGATGGCAGTGAAGCCACTTTTGTATTCTGAAGTCAACTGAAAGTGTAAGATGAAGTTTTTATTTTTATCACGGTTTTATTTGACAGGTTAAATTCGCAACCGACTGGACTAAAACAATCTTTTTTTTAAACAGTTCTTTTTTATCATATACAGATATTTTTTTAAGCCGCGAAAGCTAGACAAATACAGTTTCTCTATGTAAGTTATACAGCCAGGCGGATATTATATTCCGGAGATATGCAACTCAATAATTAACAAAAATTTACTAATTATATTTTAATCAGACTCTTTAAGCCAGATGCTTTTATTGGAGAAATGTAGACAAATCAGTGATAAAGGACAGCCGAGTTTTTTTGTATTTTTTTTTTAAATCATAAATGAAGCACGCAGCTAGAGTTATTCTTTGTCAAATTTAGTTCTGGAAGTCTGTCTATACCGAAACCAGACACGCGATGCATGCCGGAACGACACCCTCGGTTGACGCCGGAGGGGCACGTGTTCATGACTAAATATGCGTCACTATTTTGCGCCTCGGCGTGCCAGAGCTTCTAGAGTGTAATACCTTCTAGAGTGTAATAATTGTAAAGCCAACTGGTCTGAAACGGAAATAATTCACGAAGAACGTAATGATATGAAACGTGTAGTACAAGAGACAATTCGTATAAAAAGTCTGGCAATTGTATAAGTCAGGCGCCATTGCAGTTTGGGAACGAATGTAAACAATTTCTACGCTTGTAAATTTTTTTTATTAGTATTATTAGCAGTGTTTATATGTATCCTTGGAGATGTTCGAGAAAGTCGCAGTGTTTTGTGGTTCGTTGTAGGAAGGCAATCTCGTTCTCAATTTTGGAGATGGCCCCAAGTTCCGACTGTTAGCAGTGTCTAGTGTTGTTTCTTTGGACTGATTGAATTGTTAGAGGAAACGCATCTTTGAAGGTCAAACCCTTTCTTTGTGTTAAGTAGTGATTCACCTACGTTCGCCTGGAGGCGGTGGTTATGCTAGAATGTGACCCTTTGTGTGAGTGTTTCGCAGTCGAGGTCAAGGGAGATAAGAGAAGGTTTACCCGAATGTCATTGTCCTCTTGTCAAATTGTTTTTTTTTTTTTTTTTTGAAGAGACGGCGTTGGAATTGTGGTATAAAAGGCGTGTACGAAATAAACTTTGCAGCTGAGTTTGAGACGTTGCCTCCTCTCTTTCTACCTTCTGTTGTGCTCTCTTTCTGCGCCCAGTCTCAGGTTTACAATCATGTGCCAGAGCTGATTGGGGCAGGTTTTTTCGTGGTTAGCGAAGTAATGGTACGTTTACACTTGCGAAAATATCGCTACCGTCGAAGTTGATTCGGGAGCAGTGAAAGACCGGCGGTATTTACATCTATGTCTGCGACCGGTGATGGTTTTCTCGTTTGCTCTCAGAGCGTCGCGTTTGCAACGAGAAGGCGCGAGAATTCTTGTCACCTGCTTCTCTCTGCAAGCTCTCGGAGTCGCTAGGGGTACGTCCGGTACGAGTACACTCTTAGAAAAAAAGGGTCAGTATAGTCCTCCCTAAAGGGAGGAACGCTCTTGACACGTATGTTCCTACGGAAAGGGAGAAACTTTCGTCCCTAAAGCAGGGGAGCAAAAGTTCCTCCGTCGCCTGCATCTCATTATGGCGGCCACGAATCCAGCAAATCAAGCTCAATAAGGCTTAACGAGAATACGAAGTCTACTGTGCGGAGCGAGAGGAGCAGCAAATAAAAACGTAACATGAGCTTTCCCGCGAACTGTATTTATTTCCGAAGCTGGCTTCCCCCTGCAGGAAAAGAAACTTACGTTTTGTGCTTCTCCTTAGAGGGTAACTGCAAAGAAAAAAAAGTTTTTTAAACAGCCTCATTGGGACAAGCATGTCAAAACACAGATTTTCCGCCAGAAAACATTTTTTACAGCAATATTTATTGCGTGAGATTGATTTTAGTTTGCGGCTATTTCGTCAGTTTTAAATCGCGCGCCACGAAGTTGGGATTTCGTGACGTCATTCCCAATCGGCTGGTATACTTCTCATTGGCTAAGAGTTCGATTATATGCCGCTCAAAAGGAAATTGCAACATATAACAAAGGTTTAACAACCAAGATCTAAGCTGTCAATCAAACTCTTAGCCAATGAGAAGTATAGCAGCCGATTGGGGTTGACTTCACGGAATCCCAACTTCGTGGCGCGCGATTTAAAACGGACGAAATAGCCGCAAACTAAAATCAGTCTCACGCAAAAAATATTGCTGTAAAATTATTTTTTTGTTGTGCGGAAAAATTGTTTTTGACATGCTTGTCCCAATTAGGCTGTTAAAAAAACTTTTTTCTTTGCAGTTACCCTTTAAGGCCACTGCCTTTGGGAGTACCACGTTCAAGGCGAGACGCTCTACTGCGAAGCGGGTTCGTACTCGCGTGGCATGCTGCTCGTCGAGCGCAATGAGACACCAGTCACGTTGGTAACGGTGATAAACTCTGTTTATTTACAATACAAAACAAATAACAAAAGACAGCGGCTATCAGCTGGTGAACGCCGTCGGTGTGGAGGTCGCCCACGGCCGAACGGTCGTTCACAAAGATCCAAAGAACGGGGTAACGCTCACCGGTGCGCCGGACGGTTCCCCGTTGTTGCTGCCGCCCAAAATCCCAGGAAGAAGAGTCCAGGCTCCCGCTGTCCGTTGGTTTTCAGATAACAGCGGGGGCGAAGTGGCCAATCAAGGAGCGACACGTCGATCTCCTTTCTGCGGGGGTTCGTTACGGAAATCGCCCCAAAGGGGAGAGGAGGAAACCACTCACAGTGGTAAGCAGCGCCACCTCTCGCTACGTCAGCGCGGCCGCCACGGCGTGCCAAGACGCTGACGCGACAGAATGTTGAGAGACCAAAATCCCCACCCTCCTCCCTCCTCAGCCAACAGTGACCCGCAAACGGGTAGACCGACACAAACAAACACACAACATCTAAACTAAAATAATAAAAAAAAAGAAAAAGACCGTCAGTGGCCACAATCACACGGGATATCCCTCCCAGTCTCTTACGGCCACGTTGTCGCCCAGATCGTCCAGAAGGCCGCCACGAGCATCATGTGGTACTTGGGGTTGAACTGGACGAAGTGGACGGGGTCCGTGTGGTGCAGTTGAGCACCACCGTCCGCAGAACCCCCACCCCCATCCGCCGTGCTCCACACGTGCACACGGCCGTCCGTCGACCCGCTGAAGACAAACTGCGAGTCAGGGCTGAAGGAGGCCTCCGGGGGCACCGCCTTGTTGCTCGTGTGTCCCGTGAGGCTCTGCCGGGGCACCGCCTGGAAGGCGTCGATGAGGTGGATGACCGCCCCGTTCAGTCGCACTCCTTGTCCTGGGGCAGCTTGAACGTGTTGAAGGGGCCCTTGTCGAAGGCGCGCAGGTCGTAGAGCTCGACCGGCTCCGAGTTGAGCCCCACGGCGAAGATGAGGCCCTCCAGGTCGAAGTTGCCCACGGGGCGTCCCGTCAGGTGCATCACCCCTGGCAGTTGGGAGAGCGCAGGTCCCACAGCCGCAGGGACTTGTCCACGGGACGAACGGGAACACCTGGTCCCTGGTCGGCAAGCTTTTCGTCCGCGGCGCGGGTCCCGAAGACGATGAGCGGGCAGTCCCTGGCCGGATGTCGATCCCGACGGCCCACGAAAAACGACGGGTTGCTGGTTTGGCCCGCGGCCGGCTGGGGTAGTTTGGCCGCCTGACGAGCCACGCGCAGCCGTAGTCCATGGACGCCGCTGAACTGCCGTAGCCAGTAGACAGCAGCTCTCGAACGGCGCGAAGCAAAGGCTGGAGGTCCTCTTCGTAGGTGCGAGACGTAGTGCGGTTAGAATGACCACTTGGTCTCCGACCGCTTGTGACAAAGCTCGCACCGCGCTCTTGCGGTGACGTGTGGCCCACGTGAGCGTAGGTGGCAATAACTGACCAATGGCCGTTACGCCTACCCTTTCCCTCGGAAGCCGTAGTTCGGGGATTCCCCTAGGGGTTGATCCGGGAGCGAACGCTGAGGTGACATAGGTCACTGCTTGCCAGTAAACAACGGTGTCTGGCGCGTTCGCGAAGGCAGCAGGTGCATTGTGCTTTGCACTCCCCTTAATGTGACATTTCGCCACTTACTGGGGCTGCCTCTACGAAAACTTCGGATATTAGTTCCTCCGTCTACGCAGATTGTAGTGGGGCGCCTCTCGCTCGCTGCTGGCGTCGTCTCGCGCTGCGTGTGCACGTTTCTGCGGGGGCTGAGTTTGCTCGTTGGCCCCGTTTTCCCTTTCATGCTAGGGTTTCAGATCGCACACAGGTACCGGCCCACTGACTTTTCTTGATTGCAGGTTTGTCAGCTTATACACGAGTGGGGAGAGAATTTCTTGCACTCGGTACGGGCCACCCACTTCGGAGCCAATGCTGCCGAGAAGCCTTTGCTGGCATCACTCAGAACATGGTTCCGTCTGAGGACGAGATCGCCCACTTTGTAGCGGAGATCTCGATGCGAGCGGTCGCACTGAGCTTTTTGTTTAGCTCGCGCTACCCCGAGATTGCGACGCGCCTCTGAGAAGGCTTCCGTCATCCGAGTTTGTAGCTGCCGCGCGTGGTCCGTTTGCGTCGGCTGCGCGTTGTCCACCCCGGCGCTCGCCCCTAGGACACGGTCTATGGGGATGAAGCTCTCCCGAATGTGAGGAACGCGGGGGTGAAGCCCGTCGAACGGTTGAGAGTGGTCCGACGTGCGAACCCGATCTCGGGGATACATGCGTCCCAGTCACGGTGCCTTCCCGCGAAGGCGGCAACCATCGGTTTGATGTTTGTGTTACATCGCTCCGTGATGTCCGACTGCGGGTGGCACGGCGTGGTTGTTTTGTGCTTTATGCCTTGGGCCTTGCACGCGTCCACGAATACATTCCCGACGAAGCAGCTCGCTCGATCTGCCAAAGAGCTTCGGGGAACTCAAAATGGGTGAAAACCTCCATGAGCTTCCCCGTGATCGCTCAGGCTGTCAGCTTACGGAGTGGAAAAAGTTCCGTCCATTTGCTGAGGTGGTCAGTTACAACCAGCAGATACTGGTGACCTTTCGGGCTCCTCGGTAGGGGGCCGACCACGTCGCAAGCTGCTAGAGACCATGATTGCTGGCTCGGAATCGGTTGCATTAAGCCCGGCGGTTTGCCGCCTCTCGGTTTGAAGCTTTGGCAGGAGTGGCACGTGCGGGCGTAACAGAAAACGTCCCGTTTCATGCCCGGCCAGGTGGCGATGCGGCATAACTTTGAGTAAGTCTTGGAGCCGCTCGCGTGTCCGGCCAAGTGCGAGTCGTGATAGTAGCGCAAAACTGCGTTTCTCAGACTGCGGGGTACCATTTCCTTGAACGCCTCGTCGGAGTCGTTGTCGGAGGGTATGTACTTCAGCAAAAGCCCGTCATTGCTCAGCAGATATGAATCCTCCGTGCCCGCTCCAATACCAGATACGTCCCGCCACTCGGCGCCTACTACAATACCAGTAGTGTTGCGCCCGACGTTCGCACCGCCCGCCTCCACGGCGTCCGACTCTTCCGCGAGTCCGTCAATCACCTTTCGACAAAACGGATCATTCTGCTGCGCTTTCAAAAGCTCTTCTTTGCTGAACACGATTCCCAGTGCGCTCACTGCGTCTAGGTGGTTGATCGTCTCGTCAGGGGTGGTCAGCTCTCCGCCTCCCTTTGGGACTGAGTCACGGCTTCGCCTGGCACTGTGAGTATCGTTGGCTCGGCCCGGGTCTTTGCGGAAATCTGTGTGCAGTCTACGGGGGCTCGTGACAATGCGTTCGCCACCACGTTTGTGCTGCCTTTCCGGTACCGCACGACGTAGTCGTATTTTTGCAGCATCAAAGCCCATCTTGCCAGGCGACCCGCGGGTTCGCGAAGCCGGGAGACCTATATAAGGCTTTGTTGATCTGTTTCGATCACGAAAGTGGTCCTGTCGACATAAATGTCGAAACGCCGGAGTGCAAAGACGATGGCCAAGCACTCTTGTTCGCATATGCTGTAATTCCTTTCAGCTGGCGTCAACGAGCGGCTGGCAAAAGCCACCGGTTGGAGTACACCTTCGTGCTGTTGGAGCAGGGCCGTGCCCAAGCCCAGATTGCTGGCATCTGTTTGCATCAGAAAGGGCTTGTTCAAGTCGGGTAGCTTGAGTTTGGCTGTGTATGCGAGCGCTCGGGAGGTGGGGAGAAAGGCCGCTTCCTGCTCGGGACCCCAGCTCCAACTAACTGACTTTCGCAATAGGCGTGTCAGTGGTGCTTGAAGCGTTGCGCAGTTTGGGATAAATTGGCGATAAAAGTTCACCATTCCCAGGTAGCGGTGGAGGGAGCTTACGTCGGTTGGGACATGAAACTCCAGGATTTCCTGTAGCTTGTCGGGATGTGGCGCAAGGCGCCCGCGATCGAGTTCAAACCCGAACAGGGCGATGCGAGTTTCGGCTATATGAGCCTTTTCGGGGTTCAGGGTTATTCCCGCGGCCTTCAGCCGGTCGAGTACGTCCTCGATATGACGTAGGTGATCTTCGAAGGTGTTGGAGTAGACGACAATGTCGTCGAGATAGGCCATTGCGCGTTTCCATTTGGCTTCTCCCAGTACTCGGTCGATCAGCTCGCTGGAACGTCATTGGCGCTCCGCACAGACCAAAGGGCATTCGTGTGAATTCGAAAAGCCCGCGGTGACAACAGAAGGCTGTTTTTGCCTCGTCACCTGGCTCCATCCGAACCTGGAGGTAGCCTCGGCTAGCGTCCAGGGTGGTGAAGTACCGCGCACTGCCCAAGTTGGACAGAATCGAGTCGATGCTCGGTAGCGGGTAAGCGTCCTGTCGTGTGACATCGTTCAGACGGCGGCAGTCCACGCAAAGACGTTAGCTGCCGTCTTTCTTCGGGACCAACACCACGGGGAATGCCCAGGGGCTGTTAGATCGCCGGACAACTCCGGTGTCGATGATTTCGTCTAGGGCACAGTCGATGGCTTTTCGTTTAGCCAAGTATACGGGTCGCGCGTTCTGCCTCCTTGGCATTTCGTCGCCAGTGTCAATGCGATGTCGCACTACGTTTGTGCAGCCCGGTCGGTCCGTGAACATTGCGTCATAGCGGCGCAACAACGACGACAGTCGGGCTTTTTCTCGCTTTGACACGCTGCATGACTGCGTGAGCGGTGGGTGCGTCATTTCCCCAATGGGGGCAGCGGTCGTTGCCATCGGCGCTGGACTCAGCGTCTTGGGGTCAGTGACCCGTTTTATGGAGTCCCTCGCTTCCTCTCGACTGCTCGTCGCGTGCGCCAATGGTGGCGTTGGCAGTACGGCCGGGGGTTCGCAGAAAGGTTTCAGGGGTGCAAACGTGCCCTCCCGATAGCCTGCGCTGCTGACGTCAATTACAATGCCTGTTTTGGCAAGGAAGTCTCTGCCCAAAATAATGGGCACCGTTAGGCCAGGAAGATGAACGAAGCGTTGTCGTCGTACTCGATACTCCCATCTCGCGACCAGCCGCGCGGTACCAGCCGAAAGGGCGGTTCCGCAGGCGAGGCGAAAGGCAGTGTTGCATTCTCGGAGTCGGACAGAATTCTGTCGGAGATGAGTCAACACTTCGTCGCCGAACAGCGAAGCGCTTGCTCCGGTGTCGAGGAGTGCCTTGAATGCCTTGCCGGTGATCGTTACAGAAATAAACGGGGCCGGTGTGCCGGTCGGGAAGCCTATTCTGTAGGCGGTCGGTAAAAGAGTGGCCATGGGACCCTCCGATTTGTTGTTAGCCACCGGTCGGTCCATCCAGGTGCTGTTTACCGGTGGCCTTGCTCGTTTCCCACGCGGTGCGATTCCGTGTTCGGCCGCTCCGGGCACTGGCGAGCAAGATGACCCGGGTGATTGCACCGAAAACATCTTCTGTCGTCGCCTCGCCGGGGGTTCCGCCGTGCGTTTTGGTTTTCGCCGGCTCTGTCGTAGCGTGCATCGGCTTGCTGAGATTCAGGGATCCTCGTTTCCTGCTGCCTCGCTGCCTCGTTGGGGCGCGAGTCGGTGGTTCTAAACTGCGGCGTCGGCCGGCTTGTTCGTCTACCGTAGGAGTACGGGCCGAGCGCACGATCTGAGATTGCGTACGTGTCTCGGCGTCGATCTTCCGCATAGTTTGCGGAATCGTAGCGCCTCGGTGCTCGGGATGGCGTGTCCCCGCTCCACGCGCAGCGCGGTTCGAGGGCCGCTGACGCTGGAGGCCGGTACGCACGGGCAGCGAGAATGTCTCCCTGAAGGCGCCGGGCCTCGGAGGCAAGCTCGTTCAGGTCGTGGAAACGGCTGCCTCGAAGATACGCAGCAAAAGTCGGGTGGCTTTGGCGTATGACGCGTTCCACTCGCTCTGCATTGGGAGCTGAGGGTTCCGCGAGCTCGAAGAGCTCTTGCATGGCTCGTACAAACTCCAGCAGGGGCTCGTCCGGATGTTGGGTTTGTTGTTCGAGCTCCCGCCACATCCTTCTCTCGTAGTCGGCGGGAGAAATTCGCGGCGGAACGCTTCTCGGAACTGATCGAGCGTTCCGAGTTGGTCACCGACAAGTCCGGAACCAGCGGGCGGCTTCGTCGACGAGCGCGATTGGCAGAATGCGCTCAAGTATTTCACGATCGGACATTCCCGTCGCGGGTTGGTACTTCCGTAAATCCTCAAGGAAGTCCGTAGCGCTCGCTCTGTCTGCGTAACCCCGAGAAGTCGGGACGGGAATTTGGATCGGAGGTCGTTGGGCCTGTGGTGCGAGTGTTGTCGTTCGCAAGGCACCTGTCAGGTTCTCAATCACACGTGCCGCATTTTCAAGCAGGGTGTGATGAGGCGCCGCAGCGGTTTCTCCGTGGGGAGACCGGTGGGCTTCGCTCTGTGCAGGCGGCGGAGCAGGTGCGCTCAGGGAAGATCCGGGAGCGATGGCGCCCGTCCGGAATGGCGTCGAGCTATGCTCGGCTCCAGGGGTGCGTCGAAGGGCGCTTCTCGTTGGAGGGTTGGCATTGCGGCTTCCCGTTGAAGTGGGGGCCGCGCGAATGCGTCGGCCGTGGTCGCCAGCGTGAGCAAATCCGAGAATTCGGTCTGCATCGTCACGGTAGGCGCTGGTTGCGCGAGGACTCGTCACTCGGCAGCAGTCGCCACACACAGACGTACCGGAATTCTGGTCGTCAGCCCTTTTGTTGGGCGCCAAAATGTGGATCTCCTTAAGGCCACTGCCTTTGGGAGTACCACGTTCGCGGCGAGACGTTCTACCGCGAAGCGGGTTCGTACTCACGTGGCATGCGGCTCGTCGAGCGCAATGAGACACCAGTCACGTTGGTAACGGTGATAAACTCCGTTTGTTTACAATACAAACAAATAACAAAAGACACGCGGCTATCAGCTGGTGAACGCCGTCGGTGTGGAGGTCGTCCACGGCCGAACGGTCGTTCACAAAGATACAAAAGGACGGTGTAACGCTCACCGGTGCGCCGGACGGTTCCCCGTTGTTGCTGCCGCCCGAAATCCCAGGAAGAAGAGACCAGGCTCCCGCTGTCCGTTGGTTTTAAGATAACAGCGGGGGCGAAGTGGCCAACCAAGGAGCGACACGTCGATGTCCTTTCTGCGGGGGTTCGTTACGGAAATCGCCCCAAAGGGGAGAGGAGGAAACCACTCACCGTGGTAGCCAGCGCCACCTCTCGCTACGTCAGCGCGGCCGCCACGGCGCGCCAAAACGCTGACGCGACAGAATGTTGAGGGATCGAAATCTCCACAGTTCAGAAGCATACAGTCACTCAGTCGTCTCATCGTCAGCACTGCGATGTCAAACGGAGACAACCGGCACCCAGTTCGCGCACTTTGTCTTACCTTTGCTATTCCTCGAGACACAATTCCTTCGTCAACTGTTGCGTCAACCGCACATCACGGAGGAGTGGTAAACCATTCGCCCGCAAAACCAAAAACCGCTCTCAAAAAAGCAAATCCGAAGTAGCCTCTTGGGGGACATTATGTATGTGGCTAATCTTTACTATAAGTCGGCTCATAAATAACATTCGTTAATTAACTTTTTAATTAGTGAAAATAGACATATGCTTCCAATCAGAAACTTACTGAACGTCATCGAAAACCACTATATCAACTCGTTTTAGAGCGACTTATACCTTGTTTGACTACACGTGGGGGAGCAGCAAAGTTACGACTCGTGAAGCAGCCGCAAGGCTAGCAGTGGTGGAACGCGATAATTAGATTATTATCGCGTTCCGCCACAGATGGCTTTGCGCCTTTTGCACGCGTGGTAACATTGGTGCGCCCCAGACTTTTCCACGAGCATCAAGTAATTAAAAAAATTCATTAAATTGTTTTCGGTGACGCTCAATAAGTTCCTAATTGGTACCCTATGTCTATTTTTGATAACTAAAAGTTCATTATCAAATTTTATATATTTATTCGAGCGATCATTACGATTATCCCCCTATACTATACATCGCCCTGGCTTATATCTCACCTACAGAAATCGCATAAGTTTAGCTTTCAGGCCTTTGTTTAAAGCAGGGTGTCGAACCGGAACCGAACCGAACCGAAAACCGGAGCAGAACTGTTATTTTTAGCCGAACCGGAACTGAACCGAACCGAAATCTTCGCCACCATCTTGGAACTGAACCGGAACTGAACCGGAAAAAAATATAACGGTAACCGGTTCAAAACGGTTCACGGTAATTTTTTTTATTACAAAATGAGTGTTGGAGAAGTAAAAATTGGCAGCTGCATTTCTATGTAGTGATCAAATTGTCATAAACCGAATTGCAATGTATAAGAAATTGTGGGTTTTCGTGGCGCTTTTGTATTGGCACTACGATTAATCGTGTGTCACGTGACGTCACGGTTTCAAGACATGCTGTCAAATAGTGTCACGTCACGTGGCCCCGTGGCGTAGATTACTCACCGCGTCCAAGTCGAGTTAAATTCAGAACGTCAATTTCCCCCTCTCTTCTCCAACGTTCCGTCTGCTTCTTCCTCCCCGGCCTTCTTTTCCCCCGCCCTACCTTCTTGAGTTGCAACGGAATATAGATGTTTTAGCGTTGTTGACACCGTGACGTCATATGCCATCACTAAAGCTCATTTATACAGAAAAGTAGCGACATCCTTTGAAGAATGACGCCTGCTATCTTGGGCCAAACCAGGCGGCGCTACCGTCGACGCGCGGGTGTAAAAAAGCAAAACATAAAGATAAAAGGTGTGCACGTCGGAGGAGGAGGGAGAAGGAATGCCTTTGCTGTCGGAGTGCAGTGCATGCTATGATCTCATGTCGCCAATCAAATAACGCCGACTGTGCAACGTCACGGCTTTCATTGTCTTTCTTTGAGCACATCCTCCGAGGCTGGTAGACCGTGACAGTGCGCTTTAGCCTGTGTGTATGTATTTGCGTGTCTTTCAGCCTTTGACTGCGCTCTGACTCAAGTATAGGAAGGCCGTGTGCTATCTCGGGCCAAACCAGGCGGCGCTACAGTCGACGCGCGGGTGTAAAAAAGCAAAACCTAAAGATAAAAGGAGTGCGCGTCAAAGGAGGAGGGAGAAAATGTCGCTACCTTTTTTATTCAGAGGCATTAGCCATCACGACTTTTCACCGCGAGTCATGCGACACCGTGACGTACTCGGTTGTCATGAGCCTGAGCTGAGTGCTCGGGTTCTTGACTATCAGCATCGCCAAACATTCGTATTGGCTCGTGTTCAATCAAAGATGAGAATAGCCGAACTCTAATAAAGCCTAAATCTCAACCCATGCTTTATTCTTTGCCAGCCCCAGCGCATGACTATGATGAACACTGGCGGCATACAATTAGCGTTAGATCACATTGCCGCCTGTTCTAATAGCGAGTTGAGGAGGGGAAAGCTGTTTCTTTCCTCTTTGTTTGCGTCTGCCTTTGAGCAGATAGGAAAACTAATGGGTGTTTTTGCCAGCTATCAACGTCAGGGATTACCTCTTAGTAGTATTTACTGAAAGTGCAAAAATTGTTGCATGAACTATTTTGCATGTACACATCATTGAGGCACTCAAACGTTTTCGTTGTTGCTGAACTGTCTGAGAAAGTTGTCCCCGAGAATAGAAGCATTGAAAAGACTGAATATGGCTTATTAATCTGACGATAAATAGAACTACAAGTTTGTACGGCAGGGATACCTGAAAAGAGATTCTAGTGGCCTTTGACGGACAGCCGAAAGTCGGCAGCCGCTCAAATTCTCGCAGTTTTGTTTAAACTTCACAGTTTTTGGATGCAAAAATAAAAGGAACGACACTGAAGCAATTACCTCCGCCGGAACTAAGCAGAATTTGGACGTAACGTATATCGACGTAACTTCGTCATCCGCTAATTCGTGAAGCAGCTACCCAAAACAAAGAAAGAAGTCGAATGCCCTAAACAAGAAAGTCAAGAAATGAGTATTCTGTTGAGGAGCATTGTCAAATGAAAAAAAAAAAGGGGGGGGGGGGAGGGTTAAAAACTTCTCTGTGTTGTAAAGGTTGCTCTGCTCCGAATCTTCGGCACAGAGCAGACAGCGTGATCCTGCAAAACTACCTCGTTTGCGAAATCACCCCTGCCAGAAAGCGCGTTTTCGGGGTGCCAGACGCTCGCGCCGTTCCTCACGACGCTACACCAAGCAAGAATAATTTTTGTTTCTGAATACATGGGCTGCACTCAGCGCAAACCTTCTGCAGTGTGCATTTTGCACCTCGGGATTTGATTTTCTCAGCAAAAAGAAATCTCTGACCACTCGCATATAGTGCGATGATGTCACGTGCAAACCATGTTAAACAGTTCAGTTTTCTGTTAAAATGTGATGTTCTCAACACAATACTCCTTTTCACTTTAAGTGTGAGCGTATCAGAAACTAAAAAAGCGAGCTCTGGGCTTTGAGCGTCCAAGCACGCGCGCTCCTGCAGTGCAAGTGGTCGGGACCAAAGGCTCGTGCTTGTAGCATAGTAAAGTAGAGATTTGGGCCAGTTGGTTCATTGCAAACAAAAAGCGCCGAAAAAATACAGGGACACAGACGAAGGGAAACAGGACAAGGTGCACTCTCAACTGCAGCTTACTTCACACGTTATATAGCCACAAAAACCCTGTTTACCCTCTCTGCTCAGCCCGCGTTTCAAAAATTCAAACTAATTTGTAGATAAAGATAGGGACGTGTCACTTATACATTTCTTCTCCCTGGTCCTAATTTCATATGCCTCGTGTAATTCTCGCGACACTTTATCTTTGTACCTAGCCAAAATCTTAGTGTTTGTTTATAGCATAGGCTGCATCTGGACTTAAAGGGGCCATGCAAAGCGTTTCTGGCCATTTTTTTTATTTGCATTGCTTTCGCTCGAATTAGTGGCTGGGACTCTAGCAACACATTAAACATAAAATAAACAAGAAATCTGGCGTATTTCGAACATAATAGCTGAAAGGGGTTCAGAATTTTGAGAGCATTTTCTTTTGTTGATGACGTTATTGGTCTGAGCCAATAGAGAACCTAAACGACAAGAGCGTGAAACAACCATGCGCGATCTTCCTAAGTGTTGGAAATTAACATCCAGTTATGAAGATGTGAGCGCCCCACCAATTTACGGGTGTTCCAAGCAAATATATGAGTGAGAGTCACGTGCTTGAAAGGATCAGAAGGGGTACTTTGCGCCTATTTAGCCAGTTCTACCTCTAGAATTCTATGTCATCATTATCCGACGTTCTAGACCAATGTCGTCACTGAACGCTCATGTTTGACACTGATAGGCACGCCGTTCAAAGCAGCATTTGGTTTTCTTCGTCCCTTTGCAATGCCCCTTTAAGCTGAAACAAAGTATAGAAAAAGGCGATGTCCAAATTGTAAAGTTGTGCAGTACATATAACAGTCTCGCGATGATATGCTGCAGCCTCACAAAATGTTAAAGCGCGCATGACTGATAAAGCACGGAGTTGTAAAATCAGGCCACAAAAAAAGTGCCCGTAAAACCAAATATCACTTTAGCCTCCCAAGACAGTATTCTGCGAAGTTTCGAGCTCGTGCAATCCGATGTCCTAATGTGATTTAAATTAGAAATATATTGTCTGTTCTTTGCGATATTTATGTGTAATTAGGAACATCATTACACGCATCTCTACTAGAAAAATACGCACCATAACCAACCAAGTCCTGAACAGTAAAAAGTCCGAAATTTCAAAACCGACTTTTTTCTTTTTTATCAGGGGCGATTATTTGCATGTAGAGAGCAGCAGCTTCTTTTCCATCTACGGTGTGTCGTTTGCTTCACTCACTTTTTCTTCTTCAAGTGCCCTAGTCCGTTGACAAACGCCGACGGTTAAGTGGCTGTCGACCTATTGAGCCCGACCTATTGAAACGTCGGGCCACTATATGTTTAGGACTTGGTTTATGTAGGTCGGTATTTCTCAACTTTTTGACCCAACCAGACGGGGTTCCGTCAAACGTGTTTACGTTTAAAACATGCATCCACATATAGTTCTTTTTGCAGTAAGGCGTCGTGTATGGCATTATTTAGAAGAATATAATTTATTATCTTTCTCTCTGCACATTTCGTGCATTTGCCTTAATCTATAACGTGAGCACACAGTTCTTTTTGGCAAACCCCGCGACCTGGTGTTTCACACTGCCAAACAGCGAACAAATAAGCACGTTCCGCAGACTCAACAGATGGCGTATTTTCGAGTATCGTCCTCCCGTGTCGGTCTGAAGCGGTTATGTGAACTTCATACAGTAAAATTTATTGATGACAATAACAAATATTTTCTTACTACCTGAAGGCTTGACAACATAAATAAACGGCCTATCACCATAAAGATATATATAATCATAAGTTAATGCACCTACAAATTATCTGAAATATGCTCTGCAAATTTCTTCCGGCGTTTTTATCCTCGAGAGCATGTGTATAAGTGATTTGAGAGAAACTTATGCATTTTTCTTTCATCTTGAAGCTGATTTAAATAAGGCGTTCCTGACGCATATTCAACTTCTCAAACATATAGAAGTTTGTTGTTTCTTTTATTTAATGAACAACAATTTCACGTGTCTGTGGGCTGGATGAAAACAAAGTACATACACAGTGGCGCGTGGCAGAACTATGACGATTGCGCACACAGACCGCCAGAAAGTGACCAGTTAAGTAGCTGTAATGTCGAGTAGACTATGAAATACCACTTCTTTGTATTTAACAACAAATCACCAATTAGCAAGGGTGATGCTTATTTGCCAATTACATTGACCGGCATCTTGTCAAGAACAAACATCCAACGCCAAGCTATGTCGAAAAGGTGCACTTCAGTGCGCTCTATTTTAGGTCATATCCGAACTGAATACGAAGGTCACTCTTTTCTGCATTATTATTCGCCTGCATCACGGCGCTGAGTTTAAACAATATTGGTCAGGAAAGCAAGCGTTGTGCTTGCCGCTCAGAGTTTCTATAAAAGGTAGACTGAAAGTGTTTGTCCTAAAACTCTCCTGACATTTTGAAAATATTATTGCTTTAAGCTCAGTTGCATCGTCATCATATATATTGTGAAACGTATTTTATAATCTAGAATTCAGAATATATATGGCGAGAACATGCGCATTTCATGATTGTATTCACAAACTAATTTCTCAGGACAAGAGCACAGTAGGACTTGACTTCTAATATTGCAAAGCAAAGGTTTACTAATCACGCGCATTATAGACGACCCACCAGACTGATAACCTTTAGATTCAGGCAAAATATGTGCGACTGAGGTAAAAAGGAATAGATGTTGAGTCATATATGTCAATCTAGCTTTTCATGTACTGTTTCATCGAAATTAAACAACGCAATTTAGTTTTGGTACCTGAAAAAAAAGAAAAAGTGGATTCAACAAATGATTAAAAGCTATATAGTTACTCGTTCCACTCTTGAAAAAGTGCCTAATGCCAAACGAACGTGGAAAATATATTCTCAGTTTAGCGGTTCAAACCGGTTCGAACCGGTTCAAACCGGTTCGAACCGTTATTTTTCGCTCCCCGGAACTGAACCGGAGCTGAACCAAAATCCGTGAACCGACGGAACCGATAAAAATTTCGGTTCGACACTCTGGTTTAAACAAATCTGTAAAGGATTAAAACAAATACGCTGTATATAATGGCCCGCGATATTCTGACGATAAATTGCCTTTAAATTCCAGATTTAGCAAGAATAATTGAGTATGGCTTAAAATGTTTGTATGAACTGCTCTAGGTTTATTTATTTTTTCATGTCAACGGTTCGTTTCGGTTATGACCTACATACTCCTTCATATCTGTTCGATTGCACAGTCAATAGATTATATTTAAACTAAATTAACCTGAGCATTGGAAGGAAACTTTGAAAAGTTCGATGGGATTGATTTTAGGGAGGCATATTTTTCTTACACGTGCCGATTTTCGTTGTTGTAGTTATACATATAAAATCTTATTTATGGTCATTATTCAAGCATAAAAACTTTTTTTTCTATCTGATTTAAAATTTTCAGGTTTATTAGAACCTTCAGAAATTGACATAATTTCATTTTAGGTTATCTAAGTTATTTTACTTTAACAGAATTTGAGCGAACTATAATTTTTGCTTTACAATTAATTTTGAACGTAAAAAAACTATGCACTGCAGTTCATTCTGCCCTTCATCATTCAGCATCTTCTGGCAGTGCTACGTGCTTATGGGCATAACTAAGCAGTTTGTTTTCTGTTCGAGGGAATCAAACTTGCTGTGCCAGTAATGGTAACAAAAAGCGTCAAAATAGGAAAAAATCAAACGTACACATTTGTTTTTAGCAGGCCAATACACAGATCTTAACACAATATTTGCAGTGGTATAAAGGAAATTGAAGTATGTGCTTATATTACAAAAGTTAGGTTTGCTTCTTTAAAATGAACTTTCGACTGCTCCAGAATGTACTCCAAAATGACTCTGATCAATCACGTCACTGTTGATGTTACGTGACCTTGCAGGAGCCACACCAATTCAGGTTCCCCGTTAAATTTAGCGAAAAAATTGATGTCAAGTGATTTTATGAAGTTAGTTTCACAGCTAAATTAAGTGGAAAAATTTATTTCACGGACATATGCGCAACTTAGTTTCCCCGTTAAATATGGCGTCGAAAATCGTGTCACCTGAAGTAGGCACCAAGTCAATTTTCCCGCTAAATTGATAAAATATAGCTTCTTCACCCTTTGAAAGCACAGTTTCATATATTCTTAACTAATATAACAGATTGCTTTTTTAAATACAGCATTTCATGCATTATAAATCTTTAGAGGAAAAAGTCGCTGCCTATTTTTTTCTTCTTGTCCAATCTGACAGTGACAATTGCTCAGCGGTCCAAACACAAAAAGTAAAACATACAATCTGTGTTTTGCGTTGCGATGTCATCGAATTTCAAAGTGGCCCATTTGAAATTTTCTAGAGATGGGACCTCGTTTGCTTCTTGAGTTTTTGACCACTGTAGCGCCACTGTAAAGAAAAAATTTACACATTTTATTCAAAATTTGTTGGCTTGTTGGCTTTGACTACTTTCTTCTGACTTTGACTTACTGTTGACATGGTGAACAAAAGTTTGTTGATTTTACGTTGAAATTCCTTTTATGATTTTTTTCAGCCTGAGAAAACAAATAAGCTATTTATTTCACTCTAACTCTACGTTGAATTTTTTTCCGCTGACTTATTTTTGACAGTGTCATCGGAAAGACTGCAGACGCACTGTTTACTTCGCGTTGAAAATATGTAGTTGACTCTGTAGCTAGTGTATAGAAAAGCTACAGACCTTATGCTTACTTTCTACTGAATATAGTATATCTTGACTAGATGTCAAACTCATTAAGTTCCTCTATATTCTCTGATAAGGAGAGAACGGTAGGAAGGAGCTTCTGTTTTCCCGCGACCAGTGTGAGACTTCTACCCTTGACAACTCCTCGGCGTCTGGCACACCTTGAGCGCGCAGTTGAAGCACGGCGGAAGGCGCAGAGCCCGTGCTGGAGGCCAGGCACACACCAAAGATCCGCCCCCCGCTTTTTAATTTGTGACTATAGTGAATTTATCGACCCTAATAAACCAGTTAACTATTAAAGAAAAGCAAAATAACGATTTTAAAGGGGAGAAACTGCCTTGGCTCGCCTCGCCCAGAGTGGTGCTAAGCAGAAAAGCGATAACCTTCCTCCTCGAAGCCGTTTTGTGGATGTTGCTTTAGTGACTGCGCCGAATTAATATTAGTTTTATCATTTTGGTTAGAGATAGAAAGAGTCCACGAACTTCGAAAAAACTGTTTTGCTTTTGAGAGACTCCTGAGAAGGAAATCAGTTGCTTCGAACATTTATAAGTGCTGAGGTGGTCACGGGCCAAGTGATTACTTTTAATAAGTATGCTGCATAACGCAATGCAGCAGTCAACGGGAGTGTGATGTGATTCAGGTGTTGAGTGGTTCATGGCGTTGAAGGCTTCGGTTTCCGGCACTCGTCACGAGCGGACGCGAGATCGGCAACAACGGCTAGCACTAGCCGGGAATCAACTGCTCAGCCGGGAAACAACGCCCACGAGGAATACATCATGCTTCGGCCTACGCTGCCAACAGGTCGGTCTTCTTTTAATGCTGTGATTTCGCGCTGTGACACGTCGGGGAGACCCAACAAAATCGACGACTTCGGCGACCTACTGAAGTCTGCCAACCACCTCAAGGACATTGACGGGTTTGGTGCTTATTAGTATAATGACGTATGGGTTTAAAGGAAAAAACTGAGAGAATTTAACAAGTCTCTGTAATGCGAAACTAGAGCGCAGCTCCAGAGGAGCAGGAGGGGAGGGCATGCCGTCCTCCTCCTCCGTACCCTCCACTCCTCCTCTCCTCCTTCCCCTCCTCCTGTGCAAAGAAGCAAGGGGAATAGTTTCATGTTTGTCGTCCTTCTTCCTCCCGCAAAATTTAGCGGGAACATTTTCCCCTTTAAATTTCCCGGGAAGTTTTCCGCTAAATTTTGCCGGGTAATCCACCCTGTAAACTTAGCGGATTACGTTCACCCACTAAAGTTAGCGGAGAAATAATATCACGTGTCCTCAATAGTAATTCAGTTTCCCCACTAAATTTAGAGGGGAAAACGACGTCACATTACTTCGTGCCGCATCACCCACTAACAAATTCAGTTTCTACGCTAGATATGGCTGTAAAAATAACGTCACGTTACCTCAACACAAAATCAATTTCCCGCGATTTTTAGCGGGGCGGTTGCACCGATGGCAACGCCGCGAAACGTGAAAACAGGCGCCTAAGAGCTGCGCTCTAAGAATGGTCATCAAAGTGCGGGAACTGGTGGTCAATGGAAAAAAAATGCATCTTCATGGATCCCAGCACTAGCGAGACGACATTCAATGTACACTGGCTGCCTATGAACGTTCCGGATGAAGCAGTCGCGCAAGCGTTCGCCAGCTACGGCGGAGCGAATAAAGTCTTGAGGGAAAAATGGCGCCGACCTGGCTTTAAGGAAACAGAGACAACGACCAGAACCATTACGATCGAACTCAGGGAAGGAAACAGGGTGGACTCCATCGCTCACCAAGTCACCGCCATGGGAGGCTCTGCGTTCGTGTCGATTTCGGGACGGCCACCGTTGCGTTTTCGATGACGGAAGGTTAGCCACTGTCGAGACCGAGCGGTGTCCGAGGCAACAAAGCACGACAGGGAGCCAGGGACCGGGGCAGGGTGCAAGTCAGGAACGCAGGAGAGCCGGTGGTAACTCTCTAAAACTGTTTAATTACATAATTACAGCATATGTACAAACTGAGAGAGCACGACGCAGTCGCGCTCCGTTGCTGCTTATATAGGGTTCGGATTTTCGTCGCAGCCAATCCATGCAGCATCGAAATCCGTGACATCATCGGGCCCCGCCCCTGCACGTCTTACACGAGCACATACACGAGGGACGCCCCCACATTCACACACAGAGGTCACCACTGGGTCTCGTTGTCCGCCGAGCTGTCGCCGTAGACCCAGAGAGAGGCAATCCTGTGACCTTGCCTTCGAGTCAACAAAGCACCGTCGAGCCAGCGGCCAGGATTAGCAGAAATTCCCCCGGTCGGGCAAGAGGGAAGTGACACCTGCTTTTCGGGGCCTTCATTGTCCAGCTGGCCAGAGGCGACGAAGGCGCGCTGGCCGAACGGGTTGCCACGTAATCCCCTTGGCGCCGTCTGACTCGAGAGGAACCAACCCGTCGTTATCGTTCTGCGATGAGAACCCACCCGATATCGTTCTGCGATGGAGACGAGGTTTCCGAGGGACTCTGCTCCGGATTTTTCTCACCCAGCCTGGTTCTCTCCGTGCTCCCCTTGGATCCCTTGCTCTTGCAGCCGCCGCCGGCTGATGGATCCTTGGGATGGGTCCCTCCGTGTTTCCCCCTTTCCGGCCTGGACGACTTCTGTTTCTGGCTCGACGCGTCGCGCCTCTGTTGATGCTGCTGAGCAGAATCGTTCGGGGCAGGTCGGAGAACGCTGACCCTGCGCTGCTCCCTCTTCTGTTCCTTCTTTCCAGAAGGACGGCTCGAACAAGACGCTTTTTCCGAGCACCCTTGACTTTGGTCTCGCTTGTCCAGCCCCGGCCTGATCTCGGAGTTCCACGGGTGGCGGCCAGGACGACCCACTTCCTGCTCCGCCTCCCTATCCGCTGACTTCTCCACGCTGCTTTCCTTGAGTTGGATGGACTTCTGCGGCGGCGTCACCATGCTGGCCTTGTCCTTGTCTCCCAGGAAGCAGACGTCAGATGCTTGAGAGGCTTCCTCTCTTTCTTTGGCGGGATCGCGATCTCCTCCAGCTTCGAGCGCTTTAAGCTTGGAGACGGCGTTGTGCGGAACGGCGTCGGTAGTCCCGTCGGCACGAAGACCCTGGTCGTCAGTTAAATCGGACTCTTCCTCTTCAACCTTTCCTTTCTGACCCACCGTCTCTGCCGCTACCTGACGCGTTATAGCTCCGCTCGGTGCAACCGCTCTTTCCTCCCTGGACACAAGGTCTTTTTCTCGCGGCTTCGGATCACCCTCGTACGTGAACCAGTGAGGAAATGTCGCTGCTAGGTACTTCGAGTCTGTTACCTCTACTACTACCTTTCGCCTCCGAGACAGAACTTCCTGCCTCAACGCATCAAGCTCAAGTCTTTTCTGAGCTAAATTACGAGCCCGCTCTTTACTCTCGATAGCCTCATTGTCCTTCTCGAGAAACTCCTTTTCTCGTTTTAGCTCCACACACTCTAAAAGTTCCTCCTCGCTAATTTCTGCGGCGCGGATGAGTTTTATAATGTGCGGCTTTCGTTTCGCTTGCCCCAAATCAATCCCCAATTCAGTACAAACATGTACCAACTCTGGCACACGCAACGTCTCCAGATCCATGACTTCCTCAGTGTTCGGCTCCCTTACTTTAAAAGAAAACTATCGCGTCAAAGTACAAACTTTACTCTGGCGGATACAATTTTCCCCAGCCCCTACCAACACGACTAACGGCTGCTAGGTCTGGCAAATCAAAAGCAAGAGGGCCTCCAGGCACTCACCCACTGCAGGAGTCATGGTCCGGTGAAGTCGAATCCCGCCGCTGCCATCCAGTTGTCGAGACCGAGCGGTGTCCGAGGCAACAAAGCACGACAGGGAGCCAGGGACCGGGGCAGGGTGCAGGTCAGGAACGCAGGAGAGCCGGTGGTAACTCTCTAAAACTGTTTAATTACATAATTACAGCATATGTACAAACAGAGAGAGCACGACGCAGTCGCGCTCCGTTGCTGCTTATATAGGGTTCGGGTTTTCGTCGCAGCCAATCCATGCAGCGTCGAAATCCGTGACATCATCGGGCCCCGCCCCTGCACGTCTCACACGAGCACATACACGAGGGACGCCCCCACACTCACACACAGAGGTCACCACTGGGTCTCGTTGTCCGCCGAGCTGTCGCCGTAGACCCAGAGAGAGGCAATCCTGTGACCTTGCCTTCGAGTCAACAAAGCACCGTCGAGCCAGCGGCCGGGATTAGCAGAAATTCCCCCGGTCGGGCAAGAGGGAAGGGACACCTGCTTTTCGGGGCCTTCATTGTCCAGCTGGCCAGAGGCGACGAAGGCGCGCTGGCCGAACGGGTTGCCACGTAATCCCCTTGGCGCCGTCTGACTCGAGAGGAACCAACCCGTCAGTCTCCCGGAAACGCAGTCGCGCGGCCCGTTGTCTTGGTGCGGCCGGGCGTCACTGTGACGAGGGATCAGCAGCTTCCAAGCGTGGGTTGGGCTCGGTCGCAGCGGGAGGGTGACCTTGGGACCAGGTGTTGCTAGATGAAACGGCGTCGGGGACCAACCGCTCCTTTTCGTCGACCTGGGGCGCCGGAAAGACTCGCCTAATCGACGGCGCGCCCCGACGCCGGTCCGGCACAACACCACTTCCGTAAACAATGCCGGACGCAATGGTGTAAAGTATGCCGTACTTTTGGGCACGAAGAAGACGACTGCGTCCAGTGCTACGCCTTTAGAACGAGAATGGCAATTCAAAAAGACTAATTCGAGCACAACATGGACTAGGGCGACATGAACGAGACTCGCATTTCGCGTGATCCCAAGAGCTCAAGACTTCGGGAGTTAAGGAGGCTTTAAGCAACGCACCCGCCTTTGCCACGCATTCACCTTCCCAACGGCAACCGTAGCAGCAGCTGGAGCGACAGGCTTCACTCCAGGACGACCGCGCCACACCTCAATCGGAACAAGCTGTCCCGCAAACGCAGCCGGAACCGAGGGCTCCGGGGCCGGTCGACGACAACATGGAGCTTGGGGAGGCCGCGAGCAGCGAAACGACTACCAAGCGCAAGGGGAAGGGAACCATGCGAGACAACGCAGCCGGTCAAAGACACAACATCGTGAGTGGCAAGTGATGGAAACAGGCGGTCACAGTTCTATCTATCCTGAAGCCGATGAAAGACGGGGCGTCCTCTTGTGTTGACGCATCAGCCATTAACACCACGTGATCCAAACCAGGACTTCCCCAGAAATACGTCAACCGATATGACAAAGTGTCTTATTTGTTTTCTTGCCTATATTCTACGATTGCTTATCGTACACCCTGGGCAAGCTTTTCCGCGTAATAAGATATCCCACAACTCAGTCATGATAGTCGCTGGCACGTTTAGTGTAGTAAGTCTGCTATCTTCCATGCAAAAGTAATGGCTTTTAGATTTGTTGCCAGAAAAGCGGATCGATTTAGCCTGCGTTCAAGAAACTAAGGTTGAAACAAGAGAGCTAGAAGAAAAAAAAAACGCGTGCATTTTTCAAGAGACACTATCATGTTTTTGTTTCGCCCTCGATCGCAGAAAGCGGATGATGCGCGGTGTTTGTTTCCAGGAAACGTTTCTTGAATGTATGCCCTGATATAGGACACGTCGATTCCGGCAGAATCAGCTATGCCGACTGCATTTTAGTGAGTACCATAATAATGGTGATATGTTTGTACGCGCCAAACAACATGATCGAGCGTAAAATGTTTTTTTAGTATATTAATCCTTTAGTTGATAGGCCGGCGAAGGTCAATCTAGCTTATGACTTCTATTGTTTTGACCCGGGCCCCATGGCCACCCCCCCCCCCTTGGTTACGTGCCTGGTGCCAGGAAACATTTAATCTTGTCCATGCTAGTAATTTCAGTCGTGCGTGAACCAATAATGCCTTGCTAATCATGGTATCTGCCTGCCCTTTGTTTCAAAAATCACTTCCAGTATTGCCTTGCCTTTTGCAAGATGCCATGCGTCGAAGCGGTGCTTGGTGTCGGGGTAGTGCGTGTTCATCATGGCCTTAACTCCTATGTGGCGGTCCGTCACCAGCGTTCCAACGATCAGTCCCTGGTTGAGCATATTGTCTAAGCTTCGCCTCAGGCCTTCCTTCTCCACGTGGGAGCTCGACTTCACTTCAGTGGCCTGAAATACAAATCAAATGTTTCAATGACGACTACGATATCTACGAAGGTTACCTGTTTAAAATGCTTACTTTAAATGAATAAAAATGATTTTGCTTCTAGCCTCCTTTAGATGGGCATTGATAATATGTGGGTAATTTAAAGCGGGTCAGCTTTATGAATATCTCATATAAAGAAGTGTCAAACTATCATGATTTTTCATGTCCACAAGGTATGATTTCCTGAACTATATATATGGTTTTTGAATTCACTGCATGCAGCTTCGATCTATCCAACGACCATACATGAATGCAGATATATATATTCTTCAATCTTTACCGATTTTTTATCTTTTAAAAGTGAGTATTTTTAAATGTTTATTATATCAATGCTTATGTAACATTTCCAGTTTGTAATATCTACTGAATACGTACGTCCTTTGAGTTTGCAAACAAATTCAAAGCACCAGTTCTGCAGACGGGATGTGAGTCCCCTTTGAAACGTCAAGAGCATACACACACTGAAGCTAAGGTAAAAAATGCCTGCCGGGCTTGCAGCATAAAAATAATTTGAGTACAATGTAAACAGCCGAAATGGCTGAGCGTTTTAATGCAAGAACTGATGCAAAGATTTGTCTCAATGTTTGACCGCTAATGAGAGAGAAAGAGAGGAACAAAAGGAGAGAGCAAGCTTTAGTGGCTGTGAAAGCAACAGTTAAATTAATTTGGAAGGCAGCTGCAACAAGATACATGTGATAACCTTAAAGAATAAAAAAACACTTATGCCCTACCTGGACCAGATGAAAATGGATTATTCGCTTGACATTCAATTCCATCAGGTTGTACGTTTCATACTTCGCGGAATAGCCGGGGGAGTCGGCCCGTCTGTCCCCAGCCAGGCACAACGTATTCTCCTGTAGGCCCTGAACAAGCTGCGCCTGCTCTGCTTTCCAGACCTGCAGAATATGGAGTATTTGGAGTATTCATGTTGCAGTGTTACTACCAGGTAATAATCGGAGCACTATAGCACAGTTATTAGTTTCAATGCTGCAGCAAACAGGAAGGTGCTTTGGATCTTGAAGTACTGTGACTTTTGAACTGTGGCGATTCCAATCAAGCTCAGGACGCGCAAAACACACGTTGTACCTGCGCCCGAGAAGGTGATGGCCCCACAGAGCAGGAGGGTCAGCAGTGGCCTGCTCCTGCAATCTGGGCTGGCTCTCCCAAATGAACTTGTGACCTTGGGCACAAGTGACCACAGCCCGGAGAAGGGGGCCCTGTCGACTTATCTTGGCTGTGGTTGGAGAAAGGCACTGAAAGCAGACTGCGAGCAGCTGCAGCAGTCTGGATAGCATCACTATAAACTTGGGCTCCGCAACGGGATCTGCGGCCTCCCCGGTAATGTTGAGTTCTTCTGACCTGCAATACAGCCCACAAGGACGCAATGTTTAACCCTACAAGGAAGTGATGTTTTGAGGTAATCAGCAATCATTTTGCCCCGGAAAACGTAAAAAAACTAAAAAATGGTAAGCTTTAGCACAATTGTGCTCCGTCACAAATTGCAGCACGAAATTAGTAGAAGACTTTAATTCCTAGGTCTTATGTAGGTTGATTTGTGCACGTCACTTTGAAGTAATGTAGGGGTGTGCTAATACGGAACAGTAGTAATCTAATTGAATACCTAATCACGTCAAGAAAAAAGTAGAAAAAAGGCACCTGCTGTACATCACCTGTGAATTACATTGATCATCGGCCCGTAGTGATGTTGCAGGTCGTGCAACACGGCCTTTCACATTCTTACCTAACTGTGTATAGCTTCAAAGCACACTTCACCAATGTGTGAGATGTACCGCATTTACTCGAGTAATAGCCGCACTATTTTTTTGCGTCTACTTTCCCACAAAACAAGTATACAGCCAATCATTGCGTTGCGCATAAATAACATAGCAAATAACCAGATCGAGAACACGATGGTCCATAGAAGTGCAATCTTCACAGATGGTATCTTCGCACGAAGATGTTATCTTTGCCCTGTAAACAGCTGTAATCATGCTGTTGATCGCGGTGATTGGAAATCTGCGTGCTCCGCGGAAAAGCGAACCCTCAGGTTTTCTTCATAAACAGTGCGGCTATTACTCCAGTAAATACGGTACATTACAACAATGTTTCGAATTGAAACAGAAAGGCTCTTCCTTGTGAAAGAAGTGTGGTATGATGGAGCGCTGTATACTATAATCCCCCTCAATTCACGTACAAGGGTGGCGCAAACAAAGACATATCTTTGTAGCGACGGAGCGACGGCATATCGCTCCGTCGCTGCTCTATATAAAACTGCCGTCAGTGAAGCCAAACAGCGTTTCTTCGGAAGTACTTTGCTAGCAATGTTGCTCGACAATCCTCGTCAGTTTTGGCATGTTGTGAACCCCTGCGTAAAACCTGGTGTAAGGCTCACCAACTCGGACGGGGAAGAGATACCAGAGAGGGAGTGTGCATCCGCGCTAAATGAAATGTTCGTCGACTCCTTTTTTAGCTCAAACATTCTTGACTGCCCTGACTTGCTCCCACCAAACTTTTGCACTATGGATTCTATTACTATAGAATGTGGTGGCAGTGTCAAAATTATTGATGGCCTTAAGCTATCCTCATCATCTTGCACTGACAATATAAGCTAAAATTTAAAAAAAACAAACACTAAAATGTACTCTTTTGTTATTCAAAGTAAGCTTTTCTCGCAGTCTCTCAATCTTGGTACTCTTCCCGCGTACTGCAAAGTAGAGAAGGTGATTCCGGTCCATAAAAGTGGCGATAAATCTAGCCTTAGTAATTATCGTCCAATTTCATTAACGAGTATCCCCTGCAAACTTCTGGAACACAATATTTACTCTCATCTCGTCGCTTTCCTTAATTCTAATTCTTTTTTACTCCGGCTGAACATAAATTTAGGAAACGTTTCTCGTGCGAATCTCATTTGTTAACACTTACTCACAATTTTCATGTCGCTCTTGATCGTTCTTCCGTTGTAGATTATGTATTTCTAGACTTCTCAAAAACATTGGACAAAGTTTCACACAGGCTTCTTCTTCATAAACTCACTGTCCTTAACATATAACCGCATGTTTTTGCTTGGATTGATTCTTTTTTCACTAACCGCTCACAATTTGTCCATGTTAACGGCTGTAACTCAGTTCATTCACTAGTAAGTTCAGGCGTTCCCCAAGGTTCCGTACTAGGTCCTCTTTTATTTCTTATTTATATTAATGATTTACCTACTCATGCTTCTTCATCCATTGGCTAGTATGCAGATGCCTGTGTCATCTACAGGGAAATAACCAATGATTCTGATATTCATTCTCTTCAGTCAGAACTTGACAGCATTTCCCGCTGGTTTGACATATGGAATATGAAACTTAACATTAACGAATGCAAATTCATGAGAGTATCACATCGAATGAACACATGCCATTCTTACAATATTAGCGGCGTTGTCCTTGATTCTGTATTATCATATAAATATATCGGTGTGCATATAACAAATAACCTTTCCTGGGATACTCACATTCAATACGTAATCAATAATGCAAACCGCATGTTAGGCTATCTTAAAAGAAACTTCTGTCTTGCTTCAACTTTTTAAAACTACTTTTTTATAAGTCTTTGGTCCGAAGTAAACTTGAAAACGCCGCAGCTATATGGGACCCTCGTAAAACAATTGCATTATCACTTGAAGCCATTCAAAACCGTTCGGCTCGAAGCACACTACATAACTATCACGGAACATCCAGCGTGTCAGCAATGAAATTCAATCTCTGCTTACGTGACCTCTCTCTTCGCAGGAAAGTGTCACGCTTGTGCTTATTTCACAAGATTCATTATCTTAATACATCAATGCGCCAGCTTTTGTTAATGCAAGCCTCTGATATCTTATCGCGCGTCGACCATCGATATAAAGTTGGCTTTGCTCACTGTCACACATCACGTTTTTTCATTCCTTTTTGCCCAAAACGTCACTGGACTGGAATCGCCTTCCCTCAGGTGTAGTCGAGATTGCCGTGAGCTCCGATTTTCGAATTGCGGTTTACAATTATTTTTTGTATCCTCTATAACTACCTTGTTAAGTAAACTTCTTTGTGTGTCTATTGTTTCAAATTATATATTGTGTCCTGTTTAACTCACTAGTTAGATATATTTGTTTTGTTCGTATATTGTTGCTACGCCCTCCCCCTTCTGTAATACCTTCGGGCCCTGAAGGGTATCAATAAATAAATAAATAAAAAATTACAGCATCTTCCCGAGGTGAACCATGGGGTGATGCGGAGCATCGCTGATCGTAATTAATTTATTCCCTTCTTTACTGATTTTATTTGGCTGGCCGGATTTGGGCTGCGGTGGACGCGAGCGTTTGAGAAACGCTAGCAGACGACAGCCGCAGAGTTGCGGGGAAAGCCCACCCCACTGGAAAGCCCTGGCGTGGCGCTGCGACCCGCGCGCCCAAAACTATCCTCCTTTCACTCCTCCGGGGAACGCGCGCTACCGCTGCTTATATTCACACTTGAAGGAGAGCAGGCTAGAGGAGGAGAGTTGCGCATGCGCGCGCGGTGTGAGTAGAAGCGAACGCACGCGAAGTGCACGCAGCTGGTAGAGAAGAGAGAGCGGAGAGAGTAACGCGCAGCTGTTGGAGAGAGGGAAGGAGAAGAGTTGCGCATGCGTAGTGTGAGTGCGGACGACGCCGACGCCGCGGGATAAAGACCCGAGCAAGAGATGCTCCGCATCTAAAAAGAGGTGTTTTGTTGACTCGCGATTTGGGTGTGTGCCCATAACAAGTAAATCTGGGTACTTTCAGGGCTGACGCATTCAGAATTTTCTTTATTTATTTCTACTCTATGCGCTATATTGTTTCAGAACGCTAGAACCAAAATGTGTTTTGCATGTCTGGAATCACCAGAATGGAGGTAGAGGACACATCTTTCGTTGGATCTGTGCTGGCCATGCGTCTTTTGCGCAATATGTGTAATATTGGAGTAACCGAACAGTAGAAATTCACTTCATGAATGGAATTATTCAACGGCTTACTATTCGACTTGGATCAGGGATATTTGAGTATTTGCACACCCCTAGTAACAAGACGTGACAATAGTTCAGCACCACCCAGCAACTACACGTTATGTTGCCTGCGCCTACGTGGAAATTGAAGCCTGGTACTCTGTGCTTACATCACAAATCTCTCTTACTTGTGCCCCAAGGCTCAGCCGACAGAGCAGTCATAGATGAAGCTGATCCAGTTTTTCACAAAAAATATTCACAATTCTAAATGGAACAAGTGCGTAACTGTAAGGTAACAGATACTTTTCCTCTGAAAAAGCACAGAAACTGATGTAAAGTTAATGCAGCCTATAATAGTACTAAGACAATATACTACCAGGACATACTCATCAGCAGAATCCTCTCCCTGAGCTGTCAGTGTCGCCCTCGTCTGGAGAGTACGTCAGATCTTGTCTGTCATCCTCGGAGATGTCGTCCTCGGAATCACTCTCCGAGTCGGAACCCTCTTCTTCCAGGCTAGGAGGGCTTTGGTTACCAGGCGCTGGTGGTGGTCCCTTGCCCAGCTTGCCACAGACAATGTTGACTGCATGAAAAGGACCCCATTTAGGAGCAGAAATCTTTGAGGACGTGCACCTACAGCTACGTCCATAAAGATTGAAATGGCACTGTGACCACATGCCTCGATTTATCATTGGCTGCTTTTTACACAGTACTGGTGCTGGACCCAAGAAAGCTAAAAACCAATGCTTTGTGGCATGAAATGTTGCCAGCTAGGAAAATATTAGAAGGGAGGCCTTGTTTGGTTTTGACAAAATAGCCTGTAAAATCACTGGAATCACCACTCATGAACAATGATGCTGCCACATCGAGCATAGATGGCAGTCACTATCCTTGTGCATGCAGCTGTTTCTGGAAAAATTCAAAACTGTTATTTGTACAACTAAAAGCTTGCTGTTGAGAGCAAGCTGTTAGTGAATAATTACAACGTGCAATTGACTTCTGGTTATTACGTCACAACCTGACAATTCAACCACCTGCAGCTCAAATTTCACAAGGACTTTGTCAGTTATAAGAATAAATATTACTAAAAAAACAGTAGTCTACCTCGTCTCCGAGAGTAGATGTAAGTATGAAATGCGCTGCATGGGTGCATACGGCAGTGTTACCTGCGTACTATAGTGCGCACACCACCCGGGTGCATCCCTATAGACTGTTTTACTGAAAGAGGGCAAGAGAGAAAAGAGGAAAGGGCTACCGGCACTTTCCTCCCGTGGGTAGTTATAGCCGCGTCGCACTAAAGCGACAAACAGCAACAAACGACAGCGACACATGACAACAAGTGACAGACGACACTGACAGGTGGCTGTTTGTCGGAGTCCGCCGTCCCACCTGGCGGACACGGCGCAGAACACGGGGACAAGGAAACTTGTTTCCTAGTGGGACTGGAGTTGTCAACAAAACACTTCAAAAGACACAGACAAACAGAGTCTGGCGACGCAGTTTTCGTGTTTTGCTCTTTGGGCGTAAAACACGCCAACAAACACAGTGAAAGTGGAGATGACTTTACTTCTTGACTAAAGCGCTTTTCTCCATTTGCCTTTGGCGACTTTCCGCAAACAGTCGTGACAATCGACACCAATCTTTTCCCAAACTAGAATTCCCGAATCGTTCCTTTTTTGTGTCGTTCGAGGCATTCTAGGCAAGCGCCACGGAATTTCACTCCGATTTTGAGGATGTTTATAACTTCACATCCGAATGATTGAGGGCAGGCGTTTTCTGGTGGACAATACGGCATCTTGATTATTACAGAACGTGATGACAAGTCTCGTCTGCCGGAATGGCTTGCTGCGGAACGTTGTGTCCTACATCGTGGTGAGCGGTCTTGCTTTGGTCGGTCCTCGAGCATGGGTGTATCCATCCTGATGTAGGGCGTAGACCTCGGCATCTTGAAGCACCACCTCGCGCACCAAGTTTTTGCGAGCAAAACCAGCCACAGCAAATTCTCTTTTGCAACACGACTCGCCAGCAAACAAGCCACGCCCACGACCACTACGAGCAATCGAGGAACTGGAACTGCGGGAACGATCAGTGGCCGCCAAGGACTTCTCTGAAGGTCGAGCGGCGGAGCGAGCCATGGGAGGAACAGGAGGAAGGGTAGAAGGATGGGAAGAGAGGCAGGTACAAGCGGACGAGGAGGATAAGTTTGTCTCCGAGAGATGTTCCTCGGTGGGACTGCTAGCTGTGCTTCAAGTCAAACGACAGACAAGAACTCGTCCGTCTTCGATTGTTTGTCGGTCGGCGTATGTCACGGGCGTTGGTTGCTACAGTGGGACAGCATCAGTGACACGGAACTTTGTGGTGTCGCCAGACGAAAATCGGTGTTTGTCGCTCTAGTGGGACGAGGCTATTAGGAGATCTGGAAGACACGGATGAGTCGCCTCGGCCACCCTTGGATGCACATGTTGCTCGGAGCACGCTTGGTTCGTTCGCAGTTTTTTTCCTGTTTTTAAATCTTGAGATTAAATTAGAGCCACTGGATTCGATGACGACAATCCACCCATCATCAGAAGGCCATGTGCTTGGTCGTAGGGTGCACCAGCAACAACCGAAAGCGTAGAGTAGTATTGGAGGAGCTCTGCAGCGTGAGCGGAATATGATAAGGCGAGTGCGGTTGCGGCTTTATTGCGTTTCACGGCCAGGACCTGCAGCGGCAGTGGGTTTGCTTCAGTAACCCGAAAAAAGCTTTTGACCAACATCATCCTCTCGAGTGTCTCGCAACATTCGTGAAAGAAACGGGCGCCGAGTTCACTGCACTACCGTCAGTCAACATGAGATATGCCCACAAGGTGGGAACAAGTTTCTTTGTATGAATTGCTACTTCAGCTTGGAACTTTTTGGGAGCTATTCTTCACAGGTTGCTCATTCCCTTTAGCAGTTTTATATTTATCGATGTTCCTGAATCGGGATCTCTGGCGTGACTGCAAGGAACCATTAAATTGTTTACCATAACAACGCGACTGCATTCATCTTATTTTGCGAATGACTGCACATCAAAGGTGGAACTAAACATCAATGCCCAATTCCAAAGCAAGCTCATGCATAGATTTCAAACCTTGGAATCGACCGATTTGCGCTTGCAATGGCTACTTCAACGCTGCTGTTCGTTCTGACAAGAGGCACACCATGGCACGGTACCAATTAACTTTTATTAAAATCTGAAAGCTGGAGCCATCTTCAATCGTTTTCCAGCACTGCTTTTATTTCGTGCATCCCTGTTCATATCTTGTTTTATTGTTTTGGATGACCTATAAACGACAAATACACTCTCGATGTACTGCGCCTACAACCGTGAAAAGCCTCAAGGGAATCGTAAGTTCATTCGCTGTGTCATGCAATCTTTTGGGCATTCATACTTTCAATTTCTATCGCTGGCATGTTCGCAGCCAAGGTCCCTGCTGCTGTTCCTCAAATGGTCGCACTCGCGGACGCCATAATCCGAAGCAAAAAGTTTGCAGAGGGTTCAAAAACACGAATTGCAGCACGTAACACACACAAAGCACCCTAGAGTGTATATTTAGCGCTCTAAAGCTCCACCAATGCACACAATGCACCAGGGGTGCACAAAGGAATGCTTTCCCCGCTTCACCTAACCACTCAGCATGGCCACAGAGCATCGTGCTTGCCAGACGGCGAGCACGAAGGTTTATTCGGTACCCTCAGTGTTTATCACAAACATATTAATATGGTACCACACTCGGCCACTGAAGATGTCTTCAACGTCTAAGTCGTTATTCATGTCGAGCACATCCTCGACCTCCAAGACGTCGTTCATGTTCAAGCATCGTTACCGACGTCCAGACGTCGAAGACATTTTTTTACGTCAAACAAGTTAACCATTGCTTCGTCGTCTAACATGTTGAACTTCAAAGCCAACAACTTTGAAGACGGCGTCGATGCTGAAGATGTCTTCCATATTGAAAGACATCTTGGACGTCGACAATGACAACGATGATGCAGACGATGTCCTGAACGTCTGTATGCTCTTACCATCGCTGGCAACAGAATACAGACAATGCCGACGTTGTGCCAATGCACAGAGCCCAATTACAGTCGGTAAACACACATTTTCTGAGCAGATTGCGATGAGGTTTTGGATAAATTAAAAAAATGTTTCGGGAGAGATTTTGAAAGGTTTTGGAGAAGGTTTGCCAAGAATGTGAGCTAAAAGCATTTAATGCATACTACAGATTCAGCTCAAAAGAATGCCTAGCATGTATGCTCATTTCAGACATCATGAAATGCACTCAATCATAACTGAAATGTCAAAGCCCTAGCAAGAGTCCTGATGTCACGAGCCTCAGATTTCCTTGTGCTGGCCTAATACAATCATGTCAGGAACCAAGCATATGTCTTAGTGCAAGCGGACAAATACATAGGGCGAAAGCTGCTTTCCTTGACATACCAGGGACCGAATTTGAAGTCTCTGTCGAAGTGTCGACCAGGTCAGGCATTGTCTGCGACGACTTGTCTGAGCAGTCGACTCGTGATGCTTGTATGGCTGTGCACTTGTGGCAATGCACTACCGAGACCACCACTGCTCTGCCACAGCAGATTGCTGTTGGCATCTGTGTTCCTGTAATTTTAACATTGGAACAGTGAACATCTCATGAGCAATTGCAAGGTAAACGTACATCTATGAAGGTGATGTGAAAATCTTCGGCTCACATAAGGCTGTTTCAGCATCACCTTCCAGGCTGTGTTTTGCGAACTCATACGATAGCTAAATGATTGTGTTCAAATGAGAACACCCCAATTAATTACTTCAGTCTTTTTGTTGTGTTTTGGGGGGGGGGGGGGCGTTTTATTCGACATAAAACGGAATTACACTAAACCGAAAGGGCCACCTCTAAAGATACAGGCAAACCTATACCAGTCACTGAGCAAAAAGTGCTTTGCAGAGGGTTTCACATTCAATAAAAACCTTGATCGCAAAGGGACACTTTGCAATGTCAAAGCAAATTTCCTTAGATAAGAACACCTTCCTAACTATTCACCTTGCATGTGCATATCTGTGCCCAATTGTAGCATACTACGCAAAAATGTTTTTTTGTTTTTTTTGACAGGAGGTTGGATATTATTAAAATGAGACTTAGACATTTAGCCAAATGTCTCAACAAAACAAAATATGAGGAATAAATAAATAAAAAAAAACCCACTACCCACAGTGGGGATTGAACCCGAGACCTGCTGCGTGCGAGGCAGACGCGTTACCACTGTGCTACGCCCCAGGTTCGAAAATCTTGTTTTGACGATTGGATTTATACAAGAACGAAATCAAAATGTTCCGCGTTTTGCATGTAGCACTTTACGGTCGAGGTGCACGCCGTCGTGCGTATAGCCTTAGTCATTCAGGAATCCTTCGTGCGCTTCGTACCCATGTCGCTACATGTTGCGTCGACGCTGGTTGCGACGCTGGCTTCAACGGTGTCAGGCCCAGCGACGTCCGTCGTGCTGCCCAGCTCCACGACTCCGGCTTCGGCAGCTTCTGGGGTGAAGGTACTCCCGGGAGAGGTGCAAGCCGCGGCGCTCGGCCCGGCAGCGATTCCTTCGTCCACGTCCATCGCGCTGTCGAGCTCCGTGACACCGCCTTCGGCAGCTTCTGCGGTAGAGGCGTCTCCCGGTGGGGCGCTCGTCCCGGCAGCAAATGCGTCGCCGTCGTCGGCAGCCTCTGGCGTAGAGACAGATGCATCCGCCGGTGGGGCGCAAGCCGCAGCGCTCGGTCCGGCAGCTAGGGCTTCGTTCACAGTCTATTACGCAAAAACGAAAACGACAGAAATTAGTCAATGCACATAGTCACTCCATATTGTACGCGCGGAAAGGATCGTACTTCGATTCGCCGCCGTTTGTTGTAGGCCGCTCGTGCTGGAGCAGCCGGTGGACGGTACGCAAATAGCGAGGGCACCGCATCTTTCCTCAAAGACGCGTGTTTCGTTGAGAAACCCGCGGCAGACAGCAGCCGCAGATCCCGTGCGTAGCTGTCTGGCGCAAAGTGCTCGGAGCAGAGCTTCGCGTTGGAGCTCGGAGTCCACGGTCTTCCGAAGTCTGTCCGGCGAACGGCATCGACCCACACCTTGCGCCTCTTCTCATCTCTCGGAAACTGGTGGAACCGCAGCTCCGGGTTCGCACCGGATTGTTGCTGCAACCCACAGCACTGCAAGTCGTGCTGGGCATTGCCCAGCGCGAGTCCGGCGAGTCTCTCCGGCTCTACGACACACGCGAGCGAGCAACACCGCTTCGTTCTCTTCCGCGCGGTCGCGGAAGCTATGCTGGAGTTAAATTAACTTCAAGGAACACAAATAAAAATAGGACAGCACAGGATAACCCGGTAAACACCTCTTGCCGTCAACAGAATCGAAAAATACCACGGGAAACGAAGCGTCCTCGAAGCGTCCGTCGAAGAGAGCATAGGACTAAACCTACGTCACTGCCCAGTGTTGCTTCACTAGCTCACCCGGTGCCAGCGTTGCTCACCCGCTGTCGGGCCGCTAACCCAGCTGGTAGAACGTTTTTAATATTGGTTTTAATCGGGAATGCCGGTGTCGGTTTGACGCGATATTTTGGGTGTGACCCTATTTTGACCCCCTAAAGCGATAGCAAGTCATTTTTATAGGGTCGACATTTTGAGTGGAGTTGCCCTTTAAATGTGCTTATCAATCTTGCATGATCTATATGTGTTCATTGGACACCAGAAGTGTCTCATACAAATGACTGTTTTCACTAGGGAAGTTACAGTGAGAATACGTGACAAGACAGCCATTTTCATAAAAAGAAAATTAGTCATTATAGAAATATTTGAAAAACACACGAATAAAAATGACGCAACTCAAACAACTACACAAGCGGCATAGTCTTGAACAATGTGGGGTCATATATTTTTTTATAACCCAGAAGAAAAAATAAAATGAAAATTAAGATAAATATAGAAAACAATTTTTACATATCCACAAAAAAATTATAAACAAGAATTCACCAAAAAAATAAGGGAAACAAGGTAAACCAAAACTAAGTAATGAGGCTACAAAACCTAAAATTAAGCTACGAAAGTTTTATATACGTTACGTCTCATGGAAAATAAATACAAACAAATATACATTCATTAAGCCTTAAATAGATGAAAATACGATATAACTGCAAACCAGACCTCGTCTGCAGTCTTTTTGAACTTTGGATAAGGGGCACTGAAATTAAGATCAATACATGGGGAATTTAAATGTACGATATACTTTGCCTGCAATAGTTTGTTCGTATGCTTGGGATTCTAAGTTGCGGTTCTCGTAATGTTTGAGCACTAGAATGAGGTGTCTGTGTAAAATAGAGATTGATTTTTGTAGATCGATTGAAATAATTTAAAGTGATATATCTTGTCTGCCTTCAATATTTTATATTTAGCAAAGAGTAGTTGAGTGCTGAGATTTGTTACAGTGCCTCTGTAATAATCGTAAATACGAATAACGTTTTTCTGAAGGATGATCAGTTTGTTGCAGTTAGATGAGTGGTCGTACCCCGGACTAACACACCATAACTGATCTTAGAATAAAAGAAATACTAATACAACGTCATTTTTAGCGAAGTGGGTATCAAATTTTGCATTTTGTATATCATACCAATAACTCTAGACAGCTTTATCTTCAGTATATTGACATGAGTGGACCATGTGAGCTCTTCGTTCAACCAGACACCCAAGAACTTTTGGTCTGCAACTTGTTCTATAATGGTGTTTTCAAATGTAATATTAATAGAGCTGTTGTCTCGCTACTAACATGTTTGAAGATTATGTATTTTGTCTTACCTGTGTTTAGCGTCAATCTATTTACTTGTAACCAATTTGATAAATTAATCAGGTAAGCATTGCAAGCATTTTCTAGGAACTCTTTTATCACACCAGTCAAAAAGACATGTGTGTCATCCGCATACTTTACAACTCGGGGTTATGTTGTTCATAGAGACGTGCTGGTGACGATTTTGTAGAAAATTTTCGATTGGTTTAGTGTTATTCCTCTTATGCCATACATCTCAAGTTTTTTGAGCAGGGTATTATGGCGAACAGTATCGAAGGCTTTTTGTTTTAAATCCAAAAGCAAGCCAAGCTTGAGCTGTTTGTTTTCAATGTTTTCTACAAGTTTGTACTTAATGTCTAGAAATGCTTGCTCTGTTGATTTATATTTCTGAAAGCAATATTGCTATTTCTTTATTATGTCATACTTTAAAACAAACAAAACCTAGTTCACCTATTAATTATCACGCGTTCATAATCTTTTGAGAATACTGGCAGAAGAGAATTCGGTCTGTAATTACGAATATCCCCTTCTATATATAAATAAATTTCGCCAATTTTAGTTCTTCAGGAAGGTCGCCACCTACAATCTACTTGTTTATTATAACGTCGCATAGGAATGTACTAAGCACAGTCTCTGTATATTTAATCGGCATTGCATTTTTTTCCGTCGTCACCGGTGGCAACATTATTTTTTAAGCTGGCAATAATGTTATTGACTTCAATTGGCGTCGTCTAACCCAGCATTATGGATGCAGACAAATTAGCGGTCGTTGGGTAATCATCCGTGTAACCATGTTTGCTCAGTGTACTTGCCGATACAAATAAAGTATTGATTTATTTTGTCGGCAAGTGCTTTAATAGACACACTTTGATTATCTATAAGGATATGTTCCACGTGGTCGTTTGCTTGCTTTCTATCCGTGAGATCGTTTACTGTGTCCCCTATATTTCTATGGTCATCGTGATAGCCTTCGAATTTATTTTGATAATATTCACACTTCGCCTTTTTTTAAGTCTGAGTTCAATTTATTTCTTATCGTTTTAAACTCAGCGACCATGCTTATGTCACGATGCCTGATAAAAGCGTAAAACTTATCTTGATCTCTTTATTTTTTTAAGCCGGTAACCAGTCACCTACAGTTTTTTTAGGTTTTTATATCTTATTTTTGTTACCTTCATAGCGAAAGCTGTATCATAAGTTTTGAAATTATACCGGACAGTTTTATAGGTTACTGTACCGTTGCTTTCAATTTAAATGTCATCCCACGTTTCCTGTTCTATGAGAAAACTAAAGTTGCTTAGTCTCTTCACTTATTGTAGGATGGCAAAAGTTTTTGAGTCTTTTACACGAGCCCTCTCAGGAGTAGATCCAAAGCAAAAAATCTTGAAATGATTGCTTATGTCTCGTACTATAAATCCAGCTATAATATTATTTTTATCTAAGTTCGTGATGCAGACATCCAGAGGTGGCAGTATTCAAGGTCACCCTAGTTGGCAGCGATATCACATTATTACAGATATGCTTGTTAAGCAAATTTTGTAATTCTTTTGTTTGTGAATTATCGGATGTGGTGTCTATATTTATATCTCGAAGAATCATGCGAGACGCTGAAGTTGATCCTAAAACACACATTATATTTTGAAGCGCATTAATGAATTCAGATATATTGCCCGAAGGCGGTCTGTATAAAGCGATAACTACTCTGTTCGATATTTTGATAACTAAACTTTCAATCTTTTCATTAATCCTTGTGAATTCGTGGATTGTTTGGTACCGTAGATTGTCATTGATAAAAGTTGCTACGCCTCCACCCCTTTTTCTTGTCGGACCACACTTTCGCATTTATAACTCTGAAAATTAAGTGCTGTGTCACTGCTCGTTATCCAGGTTTTAGTAAATATAATTCCATCAAAGTTCGCACTCACAGAATGCAAGAGGACTTCAACTGTATCCACCTTAATGTCTAGGCTCCTCGTGTTCATATGAACTGGCGAAAACTGCCGTTTGCAGTTTTTGTAAATTTTATTGAAGGCCATGCAGTCGTAATAATTACATTCGGGTTGCAACTATTCCATCAAAAAGGTATTGTTCTAAGGGTTGTGAATTCATTTTGCAATTTTCTCAACATGAGTCATGCCAGTAATTCTTAGTGCGTCAGTGTTCTCATCTCTTCGCGCGAAGACTTTGACGCTAGAGGACCATACAAATTTCAGGTGTAGGCACGTTTGTCATGTGCGCATTCGTCATAGGCTAACTGGTAATAGGGTCGTTCGTC
Organism: Ixodes ricinus; assembly: GCA_037355805.1. Lineage (NCBI taxonomy): Eukaryota > Metazoa > Arthropoda > Arachnida > Ixodida > Ixodidae > Ixodes > Ixodes ricinus. The sequence continues at coordinate 58,847 of JAZHYW010008302.1, forward strand.
ACAGCGGAACAAAGT
>JAZHYW010008306.1:0-22840 GCA_037355805.1 Ixodes ricinus
TTTATGTTTAAACCAAAGGTTCATTAGAAATCGAGCATTTTCACTTTAATAGACCCCGGTTGTCGAGGGCAGTCTCGATATTATAATTTTAAAACAAGCCGGAACTATAGTTTTTTTTTTTTATTGGCTCCCTACGGGAGCCAGGGATGCGCATCTGTTTTTCTCGTGCCGCCACCCACTATTCGCCGAGATCAATCACGTGAGGAGCAAAAGTTCCCGCGCCGTGCAGGAAAGTCGCTTCGCCGACACTGCACACGCCCCAGGGCATGTTCCCCTTATTTTGCCTCCTTCTCCTCCTTTCTTGTTATCCATGCGCGCGGCGGCGCGACTATTCGCCGAATTCAGACAGGCGACCGGCTGCAATCGGCTGAGCACGGCTCTTAGTTTTTGGAGGAGTGGCTTTCCCGCATAAGTTAAGATTTCTAGATGGCTGAACGCGCAACTCTGGCTCCTGTAGAGAGCCTATGTAGAAGCTCTAGTCGGAACAATGAAGAAGCGCCATCTATCAATACCCGCGCCAAACACGCCCCGCCACTTGACCCGGTTGTCTGCCCCGCAGTCCGCCGTTCACACTGGCAAGTTTTTTGGCCCTATCTTTTACAGAAAGAGAGTTACGCATTGTAATTTTACCGAGTAAAACCCACCTGTTATATACACCTTTGAGGAGAAGTTCAGATTGCTACGTGCAGGCGTCGATTTTTATGGCCCATTCTAGCTCGAGCCTCGGCATTTCATACACCCTATATAACCATTAACAGTTCAAGAAACGTGGGGTACAGCCTATTATCTTCAGGTTTCTTGCTTCGTGTTGCGTCTTCTGGCGTTCTTATCAGCTAATTCCTGAATTTCCCTGGAACCGGAGCGATAACTAGATGCTTAAATATCGGCACGCCCTACATTTCGTATAGCAGCGAGAAGAAAATTGACTTCAACACTGTTCAGACACAAAGAAACACACTTTGCCAGAAATTATGCCGTTAATTTAGGGACGTTGAATGCGCTAAAACAAATGCAGCGTCTGTATCTTAAAAATTAAGAAAATTGAGCTCCACGTCTTTATATCGCCTGGCTTTTTCATTGTTAACGCTTGTGTCCGTGTTTGTGCCAACTCGATTGAACGAGAATATAGCTCTGCGGCACCTAGCTGTCAAAATCAGAAGTCGAACGACGAACTGAAAAACGCTAGGTGGGCCAGTTTTTATAGTTCCTTTTTAAAATGAAGCTCAGGCGCTTTTTAGTTTAGCTGAGTTTAAAGCTGACTTCAGTTCCTACAGTTTTGCTTCGTCAATTTCATTAAGGCACTTAAATTGGACTGAAGTAAACGTAAACTGCTTTTATTTTAGAAAAAAACAAAAACGGGTAAGGATTGCCACAAAGCATCCCTACCCGTGAACCTCACCGTTACATGTTATCTATCACTGGTCATCTGAGTCCGTCGATGACGGCACTTTCGCTAGTTTTATCCTCCGATCTGGCGCTCTCTTGCTTTCGACCTGCTCCAGAGGGCGAGACTACTGCCAAATTTCTATTTGCCTATTATGTCACTTCTACCACTAAAATCGAAATAAAACCTTAGACACCTAATTTTTAGGGTGACTACATTCAAACTTTCAAAATATTTCCCAATTCAAAAATTTCCTCACCTTCCCTTTTATGTAATACACCACAAAAAACGAGGATGAAGCAAACACAAGAATAAGACCTCGAGTCTTTTTCGTCTAGTCTGTTTCACCCTCGTTTTCTGGTGGGCTTGTTTGCTTCGTGCTCGTTTTTTTGGCGCATACTTTACAGGGGAAGAATGTATTCACCCAAAAGCGCATTGTTAGATTACCAACTATTTTCAAAACTGAACATAAGTAATATTAATTACATTCAAGATAACTTGAGACCATAGGTAATTCCCATAGAATAAAGGTTAATTTAGAAACAAATTAGATTAGCCTTCGCCTATTTTGGAATATGTCAGGCAGATATTGATCCACCCTCCTTTTTTTTTAAGTCGACGTCCAGGAGAGTTGCCTTCCATGATGGCACATTGGCTGAGATGTCTTCTCCCAAACTCAATAACTAAGTGTGTGGGTCTTCAAATGACGTAGCCTGTTATAAACGGGATCTCCTGTTCTCAAACCAAAAGTCCAAAGCAAAAATTGAGAAACACCCCAAAATGCATTCGGTCAGATCCGGCCGGGATCTTGGTTTATTTCTCCCAAAAGCACAACGCATTTCCAGACTCCCTTTCGAGTAGTATTCTTCGAAAACACCAAAATAGCGTAAGCTATAGCCTCTTATTTGTGAGCTGGCCGGATGTTGTTGAAGCAGAAACGCCCCGTCAAGAGAAAAGAAATGGCGCGGCAGTCTCTTTCGAAGTGAGAGTAATCCTAGCGTTTGAAGACCCAAAGTAAAAATAATCCTTGATTTTATTTTTCGGCTTAAACTTTCCGAAGGAGACTCCTATCTGAAGTGCGGAAAAGCATAGGGAAGAACAATAAAGTTATCCCGTGTGCTCCAGCGCTGCAGTGTAGAGGGCAAAGTTCCTAGAATCTGTCGACGACAACACGAAAACGTAGTGTCAACAACCGAATCGTCGACATTTTTGTTTTGTTTGTTAACGGGTTTTTTTTGGAGATCTCTGCGCACGATATCTTCAATGTTGTTATAGTTAAAGGGTTATCTTCTCTTTTTCATTAGTATTTTACTTCCGTTTTGTGCATTGTTCTTACAACCAAGCATCAGGCTTTGAGCCTATGGGACCTCGTTGGTGTGCTATTTTATTTGAAATCAAATTCTCTCTTTAGGCAACATTCTGCAATAAAAATAATTTTCAACTGGTTTTATTAAAACTCTAAAGAGGAGATACGGCTGTCTTAAATATTGGGTGAAAGTTTCTATAGAAGCTATCATTCCCGAAATACTTCTTAACCTAATTAGAAATAGTTTATTACATTACTTGTTTTCAAATAGGTATGTTGATCTTTATTGTACTCAAGTAATATTGTGATGTCTTTTTTGGCATCCGAAAGTGACATTTCTTGTGTCTTTCTACTTTCACAGGGATTTCTGGTGGCGACGCTCTACTGCTTCCTGAACGCCGAAGTGAGCTGATTCGCAACCCACAGTTTTCAAGCTGTTAAAAGCAGACTATGAACTTATATTTATCTCGTGTGCTGCTTTATGTTCTAGTCATAAAATAAGCTGCGTTAATTGTCTGCTCACGGTTAACCCGGTGTCACTTCGTTATTGTTTGGAAGAACTATTAGCACCAGCAACGTCTTCTCTATAACTAAGCTATCTTCTGGAATAATTATCAGGGTTCGTCACTGTCTTGGTCATGTAGACCTACTGATTAGAGCAGCACACTCTGAAACAAAAGCTAGTAGTATTTACTAGGTAAAAATCAGTCACTGCTGGTCACATATGTTACTAGGTGCCTACCCAAGCAGTTCAAATTTAGTCAATCATTGGCCAATAGCTGAAAATGGTCCTTTGGCCAGTGGCCAGACAGTGGCCAGCCATTGGCTGATGACTGGCCTTTCTCTGAACATTGGCCAACGACCGCTGGCTATCAACCATCGGCCAAGCATTGGCCGATGAATGACCACTCTTTGGCCATTGGCGAACAAACCATCGCCAGCCATCAGCCAATGCTTGGCGAGATTTCGTGCTGCTTGGGTAATAACTGTAAGTTGTAACGGTCTAGCTAGTAACAATTACTAGGTCAAGAAGCTATTAACGGTTACTAACCAACCTGGTATCTCACACTCCCTTTAGCTAGTAACCTGCACTTACTCGCACAAGACCCAGGTGGCGCTAATCAACGTCAAATTGATAATTGGCAAACAAAAGTATAATCGCTGGGATAGACTTTTTCCGCGCTGTTTACATGGAAATTTATACATGCATTGTACATTTAACACGGAAAAGAAATTCGAACACGTATGACACACGCACAACGCACACACGACGACACGGTCACCCAATCGCTGCCCCAATGGATACCCATGCGTCTTTTATACTGATCATTTGAAAGGAGTCGGTTGCTCAGTGGCCACCTCGTCCGTGAACGATGTTGACAGTATGATGCTGCTTTAGACCCAATATTGTTTTACAATATTGTTGTTAATTATTCCACGGAATTTACATCTTACTAAGAAGTCGCGGTACACAAAGTAGTTATCTGCTACAGCCTATAAAACAGCGTTCCCATAGATCCCAGCAGCCATGTACTCGCTTCTCCGCATAGCAGCCGCAGTTACTGCCTGTCGCGCGTTTGAGGTAGAAGATAAAGTAACGGACAGAAAAAAGGAAGTGACTGCAGCATTCACTAACGTTTTGCTTTCTATCGCACATTTGAGGATTTGAGGAAGTATATAGTTAGTAAAAGGTTCTAACGGTCATAAATAAATATTAAATATTATAAAGAAATAAAAGACGTTTACAATCCTCCGTAATGCGGAGTTAGAGCGCAGCTCTTGAGGAGGAGGAGAGAAGGGTACGGAGGGGAGGGAAGGGTTTCGAGGGGAATTTACCAGGAAATTGTGGAACGATTTCCCGCTGAATTCACCCGCTAAATTAAGCTGGAAAATTTCCCCGCCAAATTTGGCGAAAAAGTTACCTGCTCAGTTTAGAGGGAAAATTCTCCCGCTAAATTTGGCGGGAGAATTTCCCCGCTACATTTGGCGGAAAAAGTTTCCCGACAAATTTATTGGAAAACATTGGCGGAAAAATTTCCCCGCTAAATTTAGCGGAAAACATTGCACGCTAAACGTGGAGGAAAACTTTCTCCGCTAAATTTATCAGAAAAAATGTGTGGAGAAATTTCCCCGCTAAATTTAGCAGAAAAATGGCCGGTGAATTTTTCGAAAAATTTCCCCGCTAAATTTAGCAAAAGAACTTTCCCGCTGAGTTTAGAGGAGAAATTCTCTGCCAAATTTAGCTGCCGTGTGACGTCACACGTGACGTCACGTCTGACGTCATTATGGGAAACGTTCCATAATGCACTGCGCGGTTACGCCGAGGACGACGCCGCTCAAGCCGGAGACGGTCGCCTAAGAGTTGCGCTCTAAAATTTAGTGACGTCTGAATTCAGTGTTTTTTTTAGTTCCGTTTATCTCACAGTGCAGGCACTTGGTCTTCTAAACTGTAAAAGCAAATCTGCGAAACTGGAGAGGATCTCTTAGCTTATGGTTTAGGCATTGAATATTGATTTCTGCTCAAGCGAGACGTAATGCATGCTGTAAAACAGGAGGAGTGAGATCAACGATGAGCAAATAATGCAGACTGGTAAAGCGTTAAAACTATCCACTGACAATTTAACAGAAAGGAAAACAAAAGTGAAGCATTTTATGAACCAAACTAAAAGTAAAAGAAGTGGTTATCTAATTTTGCAAAATAAACAATTAAGTTGAAAATTACGTTACCTCCTGTCCTGATCTTCCTTCTTATTTTTCGTGTGTTTTGGCGTATTATCCGGTAATGCTAACCTAACTCGAGCACAAGAACAGTTTGGGGCATAGCGCATGTTATGCGTATAGTGTAGGCATTGTTCCAAATTCGATCGAGCAATAGCCTCGCACTGTCTGTTCATACATGACTTTGATACATACGAACACTTGTTTCGCTTCTGCTCCTGCAAGTGTAGAGAATACTGCCAGCGCTTCGTTCTTTACACTGCTATAACAGTACGCTGTGGTCAAGGTGGATGTCTCATTATTCAGTTGCCCATTCCAGGTGGGTGCCGAAGCACGTGCCGCCATGGCGAGGCATCGCCGGACCTGCTGCTCGGACGGACCTCCGCTGCGGGTGAACAAGGCGCAGGGCAGTGGTTGCAACGAGCCCAGGGTGCGTCTGTCGCTGCTCACGCGCTCGCTCACGCTTATCACCAGGCTAGAGGAGCGGCCACTTCCGGCCAAGCAAGACTTCGATATACGTGAGCGACTAAGATTTTGTCTTGCATATGTGTCTCAAAGAGAGCTTTGTTCCCTGCCGTTGATGTGCCGAGTGCTGCTTTATTTTACCTTAGAGAAATCGTGCCACCAACCTCTGCTGCGCTGTCCTCGCGCAACGCAGCAGAGGCTGGTTGCACTGTTTTTCCGCGGGACGCGGTGCCGTCGGGGCCGAAAAGCGCTCCGATTGCAAACCGAATCTTAAAAACCCGTCGAAGTTGTGCGGTTTCTCAGAAAGCCGTAAAATGCCGCGCGTGCCTTCTACCGTTTTGTAATTTATTGACTTAGTGTTTTTGGGTGGTACTCAGTGCGCTAAAGTTACCTGTCGTGCAGCAGGTACAAAGCAACCGGTGCGATAAAGTGCCCGCGCTATTTTTCCATCTCTTATCATAGTCCCAGGCTTGTACCTGCAGCACTAGTAAATTTAGCGCAATACTGTTCCTCTCACGCGCTCTATGCCTTTCTGAAAGTTAGTGGTTCGGTGGCTTTAAATGATGCATTGAGTTATCACAAAAACCTGCTGTTACTTTTCGACGGAGCAAAAATGCCAAATAGCAATTAGAGTATTTTTGTCTTCAATAGCAATGCACGCATATTTTCTGTTACTTTTATGAGTTTACCTGCCCTAATCTGCAGCAGATACCATCCTTTTTGTGCCAAAGTACCACGGTTATTCCGCAGCAATTAAGGTAATTTTTATCGTAAAAACATTTACACAAACGTTAGCGTAAACTCATTAAATATGTACCAACGGCTTGGTGGGGATCTCAGTTGCGCATTAAATATACCTTGGAAGAAGCGCTTAATACTTTTTGTAACTTATCTCATTACTATCATCTTTCAAAATTCGTGCATGCCTCGTCACACAAAACTTTTCTTTTAATTAGTAACACTGTATAAAATCAGAGGCGAACACTTCAGTACTTTAGCTAAATTGTTTTTACACCACTGGCATGCTGCCAGTTACTTACCTTGTACTTGCTTTAAGTGTTTTATTTTAATAACCTGGATATGATAACCTCTTAGAATCTTAAAAATATTTCTTTGTTAACATAGCGATTTTTTTTAAATTTTACACACTCTAGTATTTGAACCGAGGTTACTGCTAGAACGGGACAAACTGGTGGGCTTTTGTCCTGCGGACATTTATTCTGACACTGTATCTTAGGTCTGCTAAAAAATGCACTGCTTATGTCTCAGTAAGAAAGAAATTATCAATTTTACGAGTTCGCAACCGTCACTAGCAACGAGTTTTATGGTAGGAGCATGTTCTAATGCAGAATTTCCCTCTTAACGGAAGCTGTCTCATATTTCGCGAGCACATGGGGCCTTGTATCTGTGCATTTCTGCATATTATTAATTTATCACCAGAACAAAATACAACTGAAAATTTTCCCACCCGGCGATGCTTCGGTTTTAGACGATTACATATTTTAGAGCGCAGCTCTTAGGCGCCCGTTTCCGGGTTGAGCAACGTCGGCGTAGGCGTCGGCGTAGCCATAAATGAGCGCTTTGCATTATGGGACGTTAGATTTTCCCCGCTAAATTTAGCGGGGAAACTGAATTGGTGTTGAGGCCATGTGGCGTCATTTCCCTTCTAACTTTATTGGGGAAACTTAACCCGCTAAATTTAGCGAGGAAACGTAACCCGCTAAATTTAGCGGGAAAATTTAGCCGGAAATTTAGCGAAAATGCTCTGCTGAATGGGAGGCGAGGAGGAGAGGAGGAGGGGATGGGGAGGAAGTGGAGGAGAGGTACACCTTTCCTTCCGTACCCTCCCTTCATCCTCCTGAAGAGCTGTGCTCCAATTTCGTATTTGCAGAGATTTGTAAACGTCTTTCATTTTTAAACACTGTGCTTGCTGGACTTTTAAAGCTATGGCCTTTTATGTGAAAAAAGCAGAGATTAGCCGCTCAGATTGGAAATGACGAACGTCTTTAGCAGGAATAAACGTTTTTTTGTTTTTTTTTATAAATAATATTTGCATAGAGAAAGGCGCTGCCTAACCTGGAATGCCCGAAAACTGACTATGGAATCGACACAAGGTTGCCGAATTTTAATGCCAGCCAATTTGTCTCGAGTAACGCGAGTAATACAAATGACGCGACCAAAATCCAGGTTGCGTTGTTTGGGTTGTTATTCTGCAAAAAAAAAAAATCAGTTGCCAGGTCGAATAATAATGACTGTCTGCTTAACCGAGACAATTTTATATTTATCTATAATAAATGTTGGGCCATAAAAATTTCCTCAAGGAGATAGTTAAATTTAAACTCTCAAATTCTCGCGAATCATGCAAAATCCTTGTTACTGTATTTGTGGAATTATCATTTACTATCAGTTAAGTACCGAAACACTTCTATTAAATGTAGCTGTGAGATATGCACCTGATATATAAAAGAAAGGTTCGTCCGATGGTGTCCTTGAGCTCAAGTTATCAAACCGATCTTCCCTCTTGACACATCGTGCAACCTCAAACCCCAACGCTAGACACATCTTGTTCCTTTCGTCTGATATCTTCATCTTTAGACCGAATTCGTTGTAAACTCGATTCCGGTCTTTAATTTGGTCATCCGGTTGGTCTGTGGAGCCTACACTGTCCAGTTTCCAAGGGCTTCGCGGCGCTGGTTCAACTTAAATGTCAATGAATGCACCGACGTTTAGGACGCAGATCGTAGTGGGTGCATCAGCAGCTCAAGGAACGCCGATGCGATGTAGAACCTTGAAAAGTATGCCCAGAACGATTGTTGCCTTATTTAATTGTTTTAGTGCTTGGATATCATCGCACTTGATCATTCGTCATCGTCCACAGTTAATCAAAACCAATAAGCATGCTTATGCCTTACTCTTATGGCAAGTCGGTGTTCGAGTGAGTTAACGCACGGCACCTTGGAGAATACAGAGCGAATGCCCGCGTTGCGGAGCCCAGGGTTCCGGTGTTCAGACCCCACCCTGCTTCTTTTCAATCTAATGGAGAATCGCACCGGTGTGAAGTTGTATATCACTGATGCGTGATACAAGTTATAAAAGACCCAGGCTAGCAGTTGTAATGCACTGGTTAAATCTCTCATCTACAATGGGTACCATGTCGCCATACTCTGGCATACATAACTCCTGCTGTCTAAACAACTAAACAAATACTTGTTTGTTTGTCTTTCTGACGGCACGCCTGGGAAACGTAGCTCCTCCGCGATATGTGCTGACATTTCAACGATACTGAGAAATTAACTATAGGTTGGCACCTACTATATAGCTTAGCAAATGAAAGAAATTTCGACCGCCTCAAGGAGACACTCTGCTCATAATGGCTGCAAAGTCTTATGTGTACGAGTCGCAGTTGTTGAGGGACAGTGTTAGCGTGAATAAATGTCCGTACGCTCCTTCCGTGGACGATGGCACGAACGTAGCAGATCTGGTTCTCTGGGGCTGCCCATACTCAGAACGTATAGAGGAGGACCTTTAGGAGAAGGGAACTATCTGAACTTCAGCAGGTGGTGTTCTGTACACATGCATTGATGCTCTTTTGAAAATACCATGTCGAACACGGCTTTCCGTTGTCGCCGCAGATGAACTTGACGTATCTTCCAGAGCGCGAGGAGCATGACATCTTTTTACGAAAACCTCTTTCCCGGTCTCCCTTTATTGTGCAAAAAGGCACCGTATGCACCAGTTTTTTGTTGTTGTTTTTTGCTCCATGGATAGGTCATTACTGCAGGTCGTAGCTGTGTGATCCGTCGTTCTGAAGAAAAAGCAGCCGGATTATGTGTTGGCATAAAGCAGTGCAGAATTGGCCGATCAACGGTCTTGATTGGTCTGCTGTAGTCGTCTTTATTTTTCATCCATCCCAGTCATCCCCACTTTTTTCGCTCCTCTTCGGTTCGAAGGAAGCTTCGGACGTTACAAAGCTCATTCTCAGATGGCGGAACTGCAGGTGCGGTGCTGAACGATATAGCTAAGTGGCTATTTGAATCACTTGATATTTCAGATCTTGGGGACATGACTTCGGTCCTCGTTGCTGGAGAGGTGGAGCTGGCTTGTCAGTAATACTGCATGATAACACCTTTCGGAAGAGCCTTGAGTTGAATGTCTGACATCATCATTGGATACGTCTCCGTTCCATTCCCAAAACAGCCTTCATTCCACGGGTGTTTACTTCTATGTGGTCGTACATCCGGCGTACACGTTTGATATCATTTGACGAAATGGAGAAGAGTAGCGTTCGCAACTTCACCAGACGACCTTGGACGATGCTGCTGCCTTTTCCCGAGTCAACAAGAAACGATCCGGATCGCGTCATTGTAGCATCCGTCGGTGGTTTTAGACCTGAGATCGCGGCAGCCACTATTCCGGAAAGAAGAGTCCGCAGGTAGTGGAAATTTTGCCATCGAGGGATATTCTCATTCTCGTTTACTCCGCTTGCGAAGTGCCCCCATGAACCCTGCCATGAACTGATGTCACCGTCGAAGCTCTGGAAGCTGTAGCTGGGAAAGCTTGACCCCGCCGGGCTTATGAACGGAAGCTCTTTCGCTGTTTAAACAATTCGTCTGCATTGTTAGTGGCGGCGTTGGTGGCTGCAGTTTATTGTGCTGGACGGTCGATATATTTCTATCCAGCAAAGCGATCATTCGCGTGGCTTTGTTGTTATACTCCACTTCGGCGATGTATTCCGCGACAAGGTCTCTATCTGAGACCCAGTCTTCTATCTCGGTGTTAGTTTACCCAAATTTTTTATTGCTGGTTGTCACTCCTTCAAGGAGTGATGGCTATGCGGCCAAGTGTGCAGTATCAAGACCTCTGGAGGCCTTGTAGATAGCTCGCGTGTATTCGGCTCGTCGAAGAGTACGCGCCCTTTTCAGATTTTCCATGGCTTTCTTCAGTATATTATCCGGCTGCAGTGTTGTTGGCGATTGGTAAACTTTAAAAATCCGCTTACACTGCGGCTCCCCCCCCCGAGGTTTTGGCAGCATCTGCATAGACGACTTGTTTAATTATTGTTGACAGTCAGGTAATTATCGAAACAATTTTGTTAAATTCAACACAGGGATATTTACATGATATACGTGTGTACAGGGAAGGCTCGTTCTTTTTTGTTCTCGCGATTGAGCCATCAAACTCACGTTCTTCCTCTTCTCTCGTGACACACTATCAAATTTGAAAATAGCGAAAATTCACAACAAGCTTCGCTCGGCAAAACGGTGTCAGCCGGGCTGTAGTTCACGTACCTTCCTTCCCTTCATGCAACCACAAGGCTTGTTTACAATGAAGCTAATTAATTAAGAAAGCAATTCAGGACACGCTTGCTAACAAACACTGATTAGGAAGGTTAATTTATATGCCGTTTCAATATTGATGTAGCTTCGTCTGTATAGTTTTTTTAAATTACGATAATTTTGTTTATAAACCAATTGACCAGAATAAGAACACACCTTATTTTATTGTAATATGTTAGTACCTAAACGCGTGAAATAAATGTCAGTAAAAAACCTAGCTGCCGCAGCTAAGCTACTTCTGAATGAACGGACTCCAAAATGAGTTTATTTCTCATTTGTTTTCAAGGCGACAATAAGTTTGCAAGAATACGTCGGTTTCGTAAACAATGTCGGTAAAAAAATTAAAAAGTAGCACTGTTTCATATATTTGTTTTAATCATATGTTGTGAATTGAAACAGCCAGTGTTATCGCTTATTTTTAAGGCACATATGACTAATTTAAATGAATTTATCAAGTTGCATCATTAAAACTTTTCAGCATTTTCGACTGCGTGTTTAGAACGCATAATTACGGGGATACAATGTAGGGTTTATCTCTGTCCCCAGTTTTTAAATATATTTTATATTAGGTTCATATCTGTCCGCAGTATATTAATGAGTGCTACGTTTTTATAAACTTACTTGTATCAGAATAGTCTAAGTGTTCTGTCGTGTTTGAACGTGTGTGATTCTATTTTCCTGCATTAAAACAACGAGCAGGAGGTCGGCAGTCACACAAGCATATTCGTGCTCTCTCGTGTAATCTAAAGCAAGGCGGCGCCTTTCTAAAAATAGCCATAAAACACTTCTGTTTCTCAATGAGACTGCACGTTTTTTAGTATTATCTAGGTGTATAAATGAGATAAATTTGCTAAATAGTTCCTTAGAATATTGTAAGTAATATTTTTGCGCTCATATTGAAACACAAGAAATTATGCATAGGCGGAATGCATGCTTGCGGTACCCGCTATATATACCCACCGAGTATGTTGCCAAAAGAATTACGAATATCCTTAACACAATAAAATACACTAAATGAAACTTTTTCGTAACTTGGGCTATTTCTTGTGAATAACTGTAACATCTGCAAACAGCGCATACATAAGGACAGAAAGGAAGTGGTAAACAAGACAAGTGCTGGACTTCGACTGAATATGTAATAAAAGGTAAATCAGCTAGCCAAAAACCCACATCACTATCGCGCTGATATATGCTTGAAAACATTCACATCATTCTTATGTAAACAAACCGAATTTTGACTAGCATACATCGGACAGGTGCCGGTGTGTCAACGACTGAGCGCGCGAGCCTGCATTATTGATGATGTCAACTGTGGGAGGACATCTATAGATTTACCTTGTGGAGCTTGCATGTGTAAGCCAAGTTTTGAATGTATCACGCTTTTGGGATAGGGGCTAATAACACTGCACGTGAACTGCTGGAAGCTTTTGAGATAGGGAAGGAAGACGCAACATAAGTCAGTCAAACTTTAGTTTCTTAAGATAAGAATGAGGTGGCTATTTTAAGCATGCCTCGAAGCGATGGTGATGTGGATTGCTGGTTAGATGTTTTTCCTTTTGTTTAGGATTCAGTTGAGGTCCAGCGCTTGTGCTGTCTACACCTTCGTTGCCTTCGTTATTTGCGCGCGGTTTTAAGTTGAATCATAAACCAAATCGAGTGCCTCGCATCTTTGAATAAATCTAACTGTAACTATAATATGGGTGGAAAATGATATTTGTATTATCATATATTGATATTTGTTTATAGTGTAATTTAAACTGAAACCTACTTTTCATACTAATTTTTGATGCGCTGCTGGCATCTTTGACAAACAAAAGACGGCATGCGTGACTTTTGGATTGTGCGTCTTGTTAATAAACATGGCACAGAATGCGTCGCTTTAATCTGTCTTTGAATAAAACGAATCGTTTGTATCTCTGCGTTTCGCAGCTGAAATGTCTCTAACATTTTTTTCAGCACTCCACCAGGTCACGTAATTTGCGAGACGACCCTACCTCACCTCATCAATGAGACGATGCTAAAAAAAAATCCCTACCATCTCCCACCTGGATTTTAAGCATGGCATCACCACATGAAAACTGAACTTTTTGACCAGCCTGGGCAGCGAACTTAAGGCTACCTTCTCAAGATGTCGATACTTCACTGCTAATTTGTGCGAATAGTCTTTTGCATGACTGCGTCGCTTGATCTACAGTGGGAACAGTACACCCGCAAAATAGTTGCTCAAGACCACGCACACAAGAGAAAGACACACTTACGCAGCGCTGACTAACAACTCTTTGGTATATTTACACTTTCGACTTCATCTTCTTTTGATCTCAAGGACTAAGGCCATGAAAAATAATTGGAATTTTACTTTATAGCAATTTAAACCGTAAACCAAAAACTAAAATTGCAATTTCATTTAAGGCTAGCTGTCTAGTTCTTTTTGTGATAAGGCTAAAAACAGTGTGCTGACACATCCATCGTCATGTCTTGCGACATTTTTTTCTCTATGATTTCTCTTGTTAGCTGGTCGAGATGCTTGCCGAGCACGGCGCAGTTGCTCAGTAGTACTGAGCAGCCACAATCTCGACAGTGGATTTCTAGATGACCAGAGTCTTTGTTGGTGAAAGTGTTGTTATGTTCTCGAATTCGATCGTTGAGGCACCTTCCGGTCTGACCAATGTATAGTTTTCCCCAAGACAGGAAAAGGAGTATACCACCTTTTCTCTACAAGAAACAAAGGTGTTCTTATGCTTCTTTTTTGCAGCCGACAGTTGCAGACTTGGGGGGGGGGGGGGGTATTTACTTGTTTTTACAAGCTGCGAAGTTTGTTAGGAGCGGAGAAGATGACTTAAACGTTTCCTCTCTTAGCTATTTTCTTGAGTCTCTGAGAGAAAATCTGAAAATATGGCACAATTATGGGCTTCTTTTTTCTGTCTTTTTGCTTTTGTTGAATGCAGACGTCTTGCCTAATTTATTTGATGAGCCTTTCGGCCACTAATGTTAATCAGGAGATTGGATACCCTGCCCCCTCCGAGTTATAGTTTCAGAAAGGAAAACTTGGCAAAGATGTGGCACTATTTTTGCAAGAACGGCTAAACCTACTTATCATTGATGATCTATACCTAATCCGCAGCCCCCTCCCCCAAGTCTTCAGCTCCGTACATGAACATCGCGACCAAGTAATAAAGGTGTTCTTCATCAACATTAATGATATGTTCTTTTCCTTGCCCGACAACCGACTCTTAAAGTGCATAAAAGACTACATAGACACCTATGATGATATTGCCTTTCAGAACGCGTAGGGCTTATCGCAAAGTAAATTTTTGAACTTGATCAACATCTATCTCAAGTCGACCATCGCTACTTGGGATGATCACCCCTACCTACAGAAGAAAGGATTCTGCATAGGATTGTGTATTTCCCCTGTCCTTAGCGACCTCTATCTAGCGCACCACTCCAGGATCTTAAAGGCAAATTTAGATACCTCCAGATTTATAAGACAATTTTAATCGTTCTAGCATCTGATGATCGCAACTTTACCACAATGATTGCCGACGTTCTCGACAGTTTTAAATTCTGTATGAGCTCTTTGGACATCAGTCAGGAACTTCCAAATGAACGCACTTTAAGATTCCTGGATCTTCGTCTTTTTATGTTACCCCACCATTTATGGTGAGGTAACATGAGCCTAGGGAAAAAGACGGCTATTACTATTCAACTCAGCGCATTCAAAACTCGTTAAAGGGATGGTAAACCTAAATTTGGATTAAAAAAAAATGCAGGAGATGTAGGCTGGACGCTACAATCCCTACAACACTTTTCGTAAAGCGATATCTCGAATGGACGGCCGTAATTTTAGAAAAAGAGGTCGAGATTGAACGAGAGGGGGGGGGGGGCATCACAAACGGCACACTAGCAAAATTATTGAGGCGGAGAATATCGCAAAACATGACGATAGATGTGTTAGTACTCCGACTTTAGCCTTATCACGAAAAGAACTAGACTACCTAGCCTTAAAATAATTACGATTTTACTTTTTGGTTTACGGTTTAGCTGCCTATTGAAGAAAAATACTGACTATTCTCCATGGCACTAGTCCGAAATACCATGAGAAGACGATGAGATAAAGTGTAAATATACCAAGGAGTTGTTAGTCAGCGCTGCGTGTCTCTTTCTTTTGTGTGTATGTTGACTTGAGTGACTGTTTTGCGGGTGCGCTGTTTCCCCTGTGCATTATGAGCAACCAACTCGCCCGAACCTCCGTTTTAACATGCTGCGCTTGACTAAAATTCAAGGAGTTTCTCTTAACGTGTAGCTCCTACGCCTTTGGAATGTATTTCCCGGTGCATGTAAAACGTTTCTAGTTGAAGAATAAGAAGTTTGATACTGTTTACAGGGATACAATTTATAAAATGATAAGCACATATAGACTCGAAACTTGCTGTACAGAGCGCGACACTGTTAGCGCGAACAAGCAGTCGCCGGTTTTTCCAGTTTTTCTCTTTGAAACCAAGGAATGTCTTACAAGTTATTATTGCTTCGGAAAGAGCTCATTTAGTTCTATAATGTAAGCGACAAAATTTCGTGCCAGGTAGTACTCATTTACAAGTACAATGCGAAAATGCGCCGATGTCGCGTTCGCGCTAACAGTGCCGCGATGTGTACGTACATGTTGTCTCTTTGCAGATTAGTGAAATCTGAACCGGCCTGTGGTTAGAAAATGTGGTTTAAAGTGGTTTAATGCAATTGCTTTAAACGAGCACACACCCGACACAGATGTTATTTATTACGACGTTTTATTCTGAAATGAATATTCTAAGGAACATGATTTTTCATTTTATATATATTTGCAAAAATGCATCATCAAGGTTCTGTACCTCATAATAACTAGATTGAGCGCTATCAATGTCGTTGCTGCTGTACATCTCTGCCAGCAAATTGCCTTGTAGCCCTTTCAATATTTTTTGTTTCCGTCTGATAATAATATTTGGTGGGGAGGGAGAGAAAAGAATTTGATCTGGGTCTCCAGTAAGCTAGGACTCGCAGCTAGGTTCTCTATAGTAAACAAAGGTTTTCACCTAATTTCACAGTTTATACCTTCCTATTTTTTACAAGAGTGAAGTTCGACAACTAAAATAGTCACCATATTACGATGATTTCTGTCGTTGAATTTTATTTATACTTTTAGAAGCCTTCATTAAAATAAAGATTATCCTATCAATTCCCATTAGATATGCAATATTAATTTGCTCGCCAACCATATTACGATGATTTGTGTCGTTGAATTTTAGTTTTACTTTTTAGAAGCCTTCATTAAAATAAAGATTATCCTATCAATTCCCATTAAATATGCAATATTAATTTGCTCGCCACTTGAACGAAAAGAGAGTGAGATTGTAATTAATGCTACCGTCAGCTACTTTCCCCATTGCATTAAATAAAATTGAATATTAATATAAATGTTTGAGTAACTTATGCACAAAAGACACTGACTTTAACTCAAAGTTTGTGACTTCCTCACTCTAGCCTATCAGTTGTGTTGAGATGAAGTAACAATAAGTTTCACATGGCATTTACGATCTATTTTGATGCTGCAGAATACGGCATATCTAAAAAGTGGTATATCGAAATGGACGATGCAATGCTTAAAATAAAAGTGCGCAACAAGAGCAGCTATACATGTCACACTGCAATCGACAGAGGCCCCGGGAAAACGGCACACGGACCCCAGTGCGGTAGCACCTCAGCATTTATGAACTTAGAGTATTGTTAAGTTGGCTTTGCAAATAAAAAGAAAAGCTCCTAACAAGTAGAAAAACGCCGGACAGTATTTGGAAGTAACTGGGGCTCTGATTCAATTTGATTTATAAACGGTCTTTAGTTTAACGTGAACATGAACAGCACGGGAGTAGAATGCTGTGGCTTGCTTAGGGCGAAATCTTTACCTAGGAGCCAAAGCTGTCTGGAATATCTCATCTTCCGTGCATAACAATTCTTTCTTATAGTAAAACGTCGTGACTTAAAAGTCTTAAAACAATATTTATTTATATTACATTATATTATACGCGGGCCTTTAATCTATTACTTCGATGAAACAATATCTGCATACATTAAAAAGAGATAATTTAATATTTTCAGTCATTTCCTTCAGTTATGTTTTCTTGACCAGTTGACAAATGCAATCATGCTATTGGGACTATTCACGTAGGACAGACACTACAAAACAAATGGGTGATGTACCAACAACCTTTCTAGATTTATTTACAATGCTAAATGCCAAACGTATTTATGTAATCATATGAAATATTATGACGCTAATTTCTTAATGGCTACGCAAAGAAAACTCGTCATTCATGGAAATTGTTTGGCTACGGTATCCTAAACACTGGCGCAACGGAAAAAAAAAACTAGGTTAACGCCAGGTTTTAGAGACCTCCAGTGCTATCTAAAAGCTTCCACAATAATGTTGATATATCATTGATGCTATTTTGTGCACAAGTGGAATTTTAGTGGCCATTCGATTTTTGTCGTAACTCCCATTTGGTCAGCCGTCGATTATTGAGTCAATAAAGATATCAGCGCCATTTTTTTATCCCGTTTCCTGCATTACAATACAAAAGGCCAGAAATCTTAGATCTCATGAAGCAGTGTTTGTGCATTACATGATAATGCCGCCGAATAAAAACGATAAGGGGCTTCTATCTAATTTTAGAGAGCTGACCATAGAGGGGACACGCTGACTTCGAGAAAGGGTTGTGCTCGGTGAAATAAAATTAAAAATGCGATTATCCTCCGTTATTCCTCGTACTTATTTTCGAACGCCCAAAAACAGATCGCTCAAGTGGTTTCAACCAAGCTTGATTTTAGCATTTTCATAAAACACCTCTACAATCGTCGCGTAAATCAACATTAACTCAGCGACAGCCGGTTCAGAGGGGGAGCGTAGGCAGGAAATGAACTTGCGCTGAAGCCTCAATAATGGTGAGCCTTCTTATGTTATAGATACTGCGGCATGCGTCCTAAGCCCCATGCCCACCTAGGCTTTTTCAAATCATCCGCTACTCTACATGGCCAGTGTGTTTTGAATCGTGTACTTACATCAACTAGATGGGAAAAATAGTATTGAGAGTACTCCCATTTAAGTTCTCACTTCAACGACATCGTCTGGTGGAGGTCACCAGAATGCAAACGCTATATAACAAGAGCCAGGGCGGATAAATCTAGTTAGCTCATTGGTACCGCAGTGGCCAAGAAAGAGCAAGGTAACGTGTAATTCACGCATTCTCCCATACTTAATTCAGTCTTCAGACCACGGTTCGGCTGAGGGGTTTTTGTAGATTTTTAAGCAAACGACAGGAACGTTGAACAGTACTGTACATGGACAACCTAATTTGACCTACACTTGCTTTGACCACTATGTCACAAGGGAACACACGGTCCCCCTAAATTCGGTTCTGCATTAACTACCTAAATAAATATAGGAGTAACATTATTAGCTGCTTTTACTTACGTTGCACTCTTGGTCGTATATTCACACCAGTAAAGCCATTTGAGTCTGGATTTTCGGTATTGTTAGCATTAAGATACTGTTACTAATGCAGTTATGCTATAGAACTAAGATTTTCAAAAAATATTTCTTTCCAATAGGTTGTTCCCTTCAGTTTGTTTTTACTACGCTAGAGCACTATAGCATTGAAAATGATATATTGATGCAACTACAGTCATAACACAGAACGTATTTCTTACAAGGTATAAGGTTTGAAGTTTCTATCGATACCCTTTGATGGTAGCATGTGTCCGACCGGTGGTTTAATATATATAAATTGCTAGGGCAGCATTGTTGAAGACATAATTACACGCGTCTGAGCAGGACCGATAGAGGAAGGTCCAAAGATGGTTGTAAGTTTTAAAGAGCAGATGCCTTAAAACGTTCTTGAAACCATAAACACGCGATGAGTTGCAAGGTATCAAGTCACACTAGCATATTATCACGATAAGTTAAGGTAAATCATTTAACACTGTAAAAACGCAGCGGCTTCGCGGCGGCTTCAGTTCAACAACTCTGTGTAGATCACTTCAAAAACTGTACTAATTCATAGGCATCCTCTAAGCATCACCACCAGTGGGATCAGCAGGCAGGCAGGTTTGCGGCTAAAGTCCACAGACGCTTGAAGCTTGGCTCGTCGTGGTCGGTAATCGATAACGGAAGAAGCGCGTGTGTCAAGACGACTCCAAAGAAAGAAACGTGGCAAACGCAATTTATGTAATTAGCTAAATAACTGTTATTGGACCGCTTCGGAAACCAGCGAACATGCATTATTACTAGACGTTTTGGTGTCTGCTCTAGTATTGACACCGGCGTAATGGCGGTGTATGGAGACGAGGTTTTGTCATTTTTCTGTTTTGGGAAAATATAGTATATGTTATCGCGAACACAGCATTTGAACATTTTCACATTTCTCTAAGAGATTCAAAGCACATCCTCCAAGTTTGGTGGTAAAATGGAGAAAAAAATGCAATCACGTGCTCTTTTGACTGTGTCGTGGGGGTATAACAGGGACGAACCAAACTGTTCAACGTTTGTCTCGCTGTATCCTGTGTCTGGTTAAAAAATCTTTGACCTGATTGAGTTAGACGACTTAATGCTGCTTTTGGGTGATTGTTATGTCAGTAAATGAGTGTCTGATTCCACAATCGTATTCACTGCGAATTGTTTATGCTTTGCGTGAACAGACTTCCAGATGAACTGTACTATCTTATGATGTGTCAAGTATTTCGACAAATGAACTCGGTTGTGATATTTTCTCTCAGTGAGATACATTGCTATTGTTCCCTTATCAACGTTGATATTACGTGCGTATTGTGTTTAGAACTGTAACCCATTCCGCATTGCATTTTGGGAGGTTAAACTGCCTTCGAAACACTGTTGTAAATGTTTGTATACTTCTGTTCAATAAAATGGTACGTTGTGTTTTAAATTTTGCTCGTGGTTATTAACAGTGTATCTTCGATGTCGTTTTTAATGTTGACAATGTTAGGCAGACAGGTTGTTTGTATAACAGAACGCATGCAGCCCTAAACTGTTTTTTCCAGTTATATGTTATATTCCGATTTTCAAAAGTATTTAAATCATTGTAATGATGCGGATGGAATTTATTACTTTACTACTTCACTCGCTTGTTGTGGTGACCTTGGTTGTGACTGGCAATTGTAGTAAAAAATAGCAAGGAAAAGACTCAAATTGTAAGTATTTAAATTGAAAATGTCTACATTGTTTAGACACCACACATGAGAAAGATACTTGCAACGCAATATATATTTATTCCTATCAACGTTAACGCTTAATTGCGCGAATGTATTTGAGACGGAGGCGATGGAACAACACAAGTTGGACACACTTTCCTCGCAAATGTAGGCATTCTAAAAGTACCGAGTGAACATATTTTCAATCTTCTATATTAGGCGTAGCATTCTGAGATTCTAGAGTCCACAATTATATTTTAAGATATGACGTATGCAGGGGTGGAACGGCTGCGTCATTTGCGCCATTTTGCGCCAGACGCGTTTGTCTGCGCCGTCCTGCGCCATGTTGCAGAAACTGCGCCACAGCCAATACCTCGCGCCATTATGCACCAAATCGCAAAACGTGCGCCAAAACAAATTGCATTTTGTCTTGGTTTCGGTTTTTATCGACTCGATTGGCAACAATGAGCGCGTTTAGCTTGGTCGTCTTTGCAATCCTTTGTTCTTTTTATTCTCCGTGTGTATCTCGATTCGGACGCGGGCGAAAAACTCGGGGGTCAGATTCCAAGCACTACACCACCTGCGAGTAGATTGTTATTCTTCAACCATAAGCGGTTAAGCAAGTCGGCAGAGGTGAGGTCGAGTCGTTAAGCGTCAGATTGCCTGAGGCTCTGCGGCCCAGAATCCGGACGTCAGCCAGTTGAAAACAAATGAGCAAAATATTCCTTTTAGTATACTTCATCGTTAGAAGTTTGAACCGCATTCCCGCAAGATAAATCGTGATTTGATAGAACTGAAACGCAGTCCGATCCGAAACCTTGCCAGCCAGCAGCTCTCAGGCGAGTGGTCGATTTGCTCGGCGTACTTTAACCTTGCTCCTGCTTATCGCTTCGAATACGATAAGTCCTTTAATCGTAGTCTGCTGCTTCGATATTGAGTTGCACAATAGAATGAACTCGAAATTTGTTGCCCTGTTCCTCCGCGCAACTGCACGTCCGTTACTTACGCACGTTACGTGGTTCGCACATGTAATTACTATGTCGAGCACGTGTGGGTTGCGCGATAAGCAGTGCTGGTTTCCATTTTGAGCAACTGAAAGCCACTCAGAAAATTTCAAGGACAACATATTCAGAAACATATGGTACTTCCTTTTTGGTTCTCATTAAGGCTCACAAAGTTTCAAGTTTTCGCATCTGTTACACAGTTATCCCATCTACCCAAGGTCCCTAACCACTCATGTTCATCTGTGCTGCTAAGCACAATTGAAATTGCTCCCGTTCTTGTCTAAGACACAAGCTGAAGTGCAATGAAAACTTATCTGGGCTGCTCCTAGCCTGCTCCATAATGTAGTTTTAGCTGCTCCCAATCTGCTCCAAAACAGCTGTTTCAGCTGCTCCCGTGGCTGCTCCCAAGTACATTTCATGAGTTCCACCCCTGCGTATGCTAGTGCGGTAAGAATATTGCGGTTCACACGAGCAGCAACCGGACGCCTTTGCGGTCAAGTTGTCTTTGCGGTAGCGGTCAGATACATTGCGAGCTAAATATATGGATGCATATCCCACATGCCACGAAATACTTACTGAAAGGCTGCGAGTGCGAGGCATATAAGTAACGGCTTCGCTGCTCCGTGACTTCAAACTCAACGATACCATGGTTACCATTTTAAAGCATTCACATCCGGCACCAAAATGTGTACTTCAGCTCATCGAACTACAGAGCACACTGACATTGGTTTCCCGCGATCAGATCAGTAATCAAACCCAGTCCAAAGTAACAATCCCACTTCCGGTACAGATGCTATGTGGAGCGCAAGTTCGTCTGCTTCTTGCACAGGGGTTGCGATGATGTCAAAACGCCGAGCTCTTATTGGCTGATTGAAACAAAAAACAAAAAACGTGGGGAGACCTCACGTCACCTACATTGAGGTCTACTCACTATCGTTCCAATCAAAGCCAATAAAAACTTGCCGTCGTTCTGACGTCATCGAAAGGCATGCGCTAGAAGCAGGCTACTTGCTCTCCGCATAGTCACTGACAACTTAAGAAACGCAGGACGTGTCGAGTCTGGAGCATCTTATTATCGCTCGGTACCCTATAGAGAAATCCGGCAAAAACTTCCAGTGACATCAGGTGAACTACCAGTGACATCCGGTGAAAACTGGTCAAGTTTCACCCGTTTTCATCCGATACCAGCGTAGTTTACCAGTCTGCTGGAATATTTGCCCCAAACAGATTTTGCTGGAACTTCACCCGCAGCGTGTTTCCAGATTTCGCTGGAACGTCACCGGCAGCCACTTTCGTTTACCAGACTATCCGGTTTCGCCGAACTTCACTGGAAGCCGACGCGAGGGGAGGGGAGCCGAGATGAGCCTAGAACGCACCAAAAACGAGTCCCCACGCA